>WEIV01011318.1:28932-44132 GCA_013390005.1 Calyptomena viridis | reverse complement strand
ATCTTCAGGTTGGTCCTTCCCTTCACTGGGGCGGTGAGGGGGCTGGTTAAGGGGGCCCGGCGGTGCGAAACCCTGGGAAGCCCCATGGGCTGCGCCCCAAATGGCCCCCACTGCCCCACTGTGCCCTGCAGGCACTGTGTCAGACACGGGGATCCCGCTGCAGCAGTGCCCGGCGTGGGACCCCCACACCCACCTCTGCAGGGGTCGTTCTTCACCAGGAACTCATCCAGGGCGATCCAGCCCCCGCCGACCCGCACCATCAGGGTGCTGCGCAGGATCCGCACCATGCGCAGCTGCTGGGACTCCCCGAACTGTGGGGAAAGTGGGGGACCGGGGGCTCCGGCAGGGCCGAGAACCGGGGAAGGGGTGCCGGAGCAGCACCAGCACCCAGACCTGCTCATCCCTGCAGCCCCTCCATCTCCACCCTCCTATGGCAGCCAGGGCTCCCTGGAGCACGGGCATGTGCCCCCTCCCTGCCACAGGACGTGGGCACTGTGGGACCCCTGCACGGGGCAGGCTGTCCGAGCAAGCAGGGACCACAGGCTGGAGGATGGGGCTGCTGCCCACGGTGGTACCATGGGCTGGGACTTACCCGGTACCTGTTGGCGCTGATCTGCTCCACCTGGAAGCGCTTGGCACAGTTGCACTGGGCCACTTGCCTGTTCACCTGGGGGGCACGCTCGGCTCAGCCCCGGGTGGGCCCCCCACCCTTCCAGCCCCCCTGGCACCACACTCCGCCCCACCTCATCCTGGATCTGGTCGGCGTCGGCGGAGCGGCGCAGCGGGTCCCTGTTGGGGTGCAGAGCACTGACAAACTCGTAGTAGTCGATGAAGCCATCGCCGTTCATGTCGAAGATGGTGGCCACGGCGTTCATCTCCAGGACATTGGTGGGGAACTCTGTGGGGGGACAGGGACCCTCAGCCCCACTGCTGCCAGCCCCCTCATCCCCCTCCAGCCCCCCCGGCACCCACTGGAGGCGAGGACGCTCTCGATGAATTCCCGTTGGCTGATGCGCCCGTCCTGGTCCCTGTCGATGCCACGGAAAACATCCAGGACACGGGACTTCATCTGGCTGATCCACTGCATGTAGCGCTTCCTCCAGACCCCGAAGTCAAAGTGGGCGAACTCCTCCAGCTCGGGGGGGGCACAGAGGGGGGTCAGCACACCAGCAGGACCCCCACAAGCCTCCCTGTGTCAGCCGAGGTGACCACGCTGTGCCTCGCGCTCAGGCTCAGACCCTGCTCCCAACCCTGGCCCCGATGAGGCTGCAACGGGGGCTCTGCCCAGGACCCCCAACTCTGGGGTGCAGAGGGGTCCCAGGCTTCAGCAGCTGCTCTGCACTGTCAGGGTGCAACCCATGGGGTGCAGGGACCCAACTACAGGGGTGGGGTCTGGGACCCACTACCCCCATCCATGTCCAACCCAGGGCCATGGGGGTCCCATGGGCAGAAGGTAAGAGGAGCTGCCTGTGCCCCTCCCAGGGCAGCAGGACCCCCAGATCTCCTCCCTATCTCCCACAGGAGAAGCCACCCAGGACCCCCGGGTGTCCCTTCCTCCCACAGGAGAAGCCACCCAGGACCCCCGGGTGTCCCTTCCTCCCACAGGAGAAGCCACCCAGGACCCCCGGGTGTCCCTTCCTCCCACAGGAGAAGCCACCCAGGACCCCCGGGTGTCCCTACCTCCCGCAGGCGCTGCAGGGCCGTCTCCAGCCGGTACTGCCGGTCCAGGGCCAGCAGCCAGAGCTGCTGCCAGCGGTGCAGGAGTTGAGCCATGAGGGGTGTCTGGGGCTCCAGCCCCCCGAGCGGCACCGCCGCCGCCCCCTGTGCCTTCCCGCTGCTGCGGCGCCCTGTGGAGATGGGCAGTGAGGGGGCGGCCGGGGATCCAGGGCACGGCACTGGGGGTGATGGTGGGGGTCCTTACGTGTGGCCAGTCGGCGGGGGGCCGGGGGGCCCAGATCCGCTGCCAGCTTCCGCTTGCAGCTCTTGGTGACCTTCTCCACGTCGGGCTGCTTGCGGTTCAGCTCCTCCATGAACACCTGCCACCGAGCACCAGCGCTGAGCCCCCAGTGTGCCCCACCGCCCCCACAGACCGGCCCCACTGCCGCTGCTCCCAGGACCCTCCCGAACCAGCAGCGTGAGCCGCAGTCCCGGTGGGCTTGGGCTGCCCGAGGCGAAAGGCGCTGTGGTGTCACTGCCCCGGGCTGGGGCACCCCAAAGCCCCCAGGGAGGTCAGGCAGGGTCAGGGCTTGACACGTCCCCAGGGACCGCCGGGCACAGGGTCCCTCACCCCGTGCTGGGCAATGAGCTCCTCCAGCTGCTCCGCCTCCTCCGGCAGCGGCTCCTGGTCCCGCAGCCCCAGCGCCTCCTCGGCCGCCGTGATCCAGTCCATGAGCTGCGTGGTCTCCTCCCGCTCCGCCGCCAGCGCGGCCGCCTGTGCCCGCAGCCGCTCGCCCTGCTGCTGTGCCCAGCTCTGCACCTGAGGGGTGCGGAGGGGCGATGGGGCACGGGGACCACAGGGTCGCCACCCCGCTGCAGACCGCGAGGTGTCCCATCCCAACCGGATGCCACAGTGCCATCACTTCGGGGGGGAGGAATCGGAACAGGGAGCCACGGCCACTCCAGCCATGGCACGGGATCATGGACCCCACACCAACAACCCTAGAGACAGCGGGACAGGGACCAGGGACAAGTACCACGGCCCACCTGGTACATGGACCCCCAGCCATCAGACCTAGTGACCGTGGGGCAGGGATGTGGGGCAGGATTGAACTCCCACTGGGCAGCTAGGGCGGGGCTGGGGGTGCACTTGGGGGTCCCCAAGTCTGTGCCGTGCAGACGTGCCCTCCCTATTCAGGGTGAGTGAGGTGAGGGGGGCAGTCCCAGGGCAGATCCAGAGCAAATCCCTCAGGTCTCCACTCAATAAGGGCTTTGTGTGGCATCACAGAACCCGCCAGACCGGTCCTAGGAGAGCTGGGAGCCTCTCTCCTGGAAACCCATAACCAGGGAGGCTGGTGCAGGAGCAGGATCTGAGGTGGAAGTCTCCAGGACGCTGCCCCTGGATCTCCTGTCTGGGTTGTGTGGTGCCTGCTATTGCATAGGAATGAGCCACTCCCACCCGGGGGGACTGAGGAGGCCTTGGGTGACCCCCCGTGTGGCCCCAGGATGGGGGAGTGTGGGGGGAGACTGGCAAGGCCAAGACTCTCTCTCTGTGCCACCCAGAGCTGGGCACCCCCAGGCCCCCACAATGCTCCAGCCGTGGGGGGCTGTGCCACAGAGGCCCCCGGGATGGGAAAGGCACAGGGCTGTGTTCACCCCGGGCAGGGACGGGCACAGGGTGCCCACCTCACCTCCTGGAAGCGGCTCTTGGCAACCGTGACCCAGGACTTGATGGTGATGACGGAGTCGGGGTGGCAGGTGGTGAGGATCTCCTCTCCCAGCGAGGTGATGCACTCCAGCTCCAGCTGCTGGCACTGCAGGGACTGCACCAGCTCCTGAGGGGGGCACGGACCACGGGAGTGCCGGGTCTCACCCTGCTGCACCCTGGCAAACCAGCCCCCACCCAGCCCCGGTGTTCGAGACACCAAGTCTCCCCACCCTGGGGTGTTTGGGGCCCCAAACCCCATGTTCTCGGTGTGGGGACCCCACACCCCAGCAGGGCCTGCCGATCCCAGTGATGGGGTGTCCTTGGGCAAGGCCAGGGGCCTGTGGGGGCTGTCGGGGGCTGGTGCCCACCTGCAGCTGGCTCTGGCACTCCTGCACGGCCGCCTCCTCCTCGGGGAACACTCCGTACTTGAGGGTCTTCTCCGACTCGGAGAGGCGCCCCAGGAAGGAGTGCACCAGGGTGTGGAACTCCTCTGCCTGCCACGACAGTGGGGAGCTGCTCAGCACCCACCTCGCAGCCCCAGGTCCTGTCCCTGACACCCCCGGCCAGACCCCGAGTCCTGCAGCTGCCGCTCCTGCCCAGGGATGCACAAGCCCCTGGCACAAACACCGTGCTAATCCCAAGGGAAAGCTGCTGCCAGACCCGCTCAACCCTCCTGGTGGGACCAAGGGGGTGCCCCACACTCTGGCGTGGCACCTGAACACCATTTCCTGAGCCCCCCCAGCACTTTCATGCACCACGCAGCCCCCTGCCCCGGGCACCCTGTGCCTGCAGCACCCAGCCTGTGACACAGCACCTTGTGACACAGCACACAGAGCCCTGCAGCCCCAGGCAGTGGCTGCAGCACAGCCACACACCCAGCCCGGGCACCCTGGAACGCACAGCCACCCCCTGAGCTCAGGAGAACCCCCAAATGCACAACCCCAAAGTGCCCAGGGACTCCACGGAGCACCCGGCAATGCAAGGCCACCCACCAAGCCCAGGCACCCCGTGGAACACCCTGAAGTGCAGCCACCCACCACCTGAACACCCCACGGAACACCCCCCAGGGCACGGCCACCCACCACCCAAGCACCCCATGAGCACCCTGGAACTCGACCACCTACACCCNATTGCCCCCCGACCCTCCCCTGTCCCAGCAAACCCCAACCCATGGATCCCCCATTGCCCCCCCAACCCTCCCCTGTCCCAGCAAACCCCAATCCCGAGGTTCCCCCGTTGCCCCCCGACCCCCACCTGCCGCAGCGCCGCCTCCAGCCGGGCCTGCTTGGACAGGGAGAGTTTGCAGACCAGGTCCCAGCGGGTGCTGAGCTCCTCCACCTGCCGCTGCAGCCACTGCGAGTCCACGCTGCTGCTGCCACGCGTCAGGTCCCGCACCGAGCGCTTCAGCATCTTGATGCAGCTGGCACGTTTGCCCAGCTCCTTCTGGAACACCTGGCAGGGAGGGCAGGAGGGCTGGGAGGGGCCAGAGGGTCCCAGCACCCTGCCCGGACCCCATCACTGCACAGGGTTCCTGTGCACCCTAAAGCTTCACAGCAGTGATCGTGGGACTCCTCTGCACCCCAAACCCTCACAGCACTGGGGACAGGGTTCCACTGCACCCCAAACCCTCACAGCAGTGGGCACACGGTTCTCCTGCACCCCAAACTCTCACAGCAGTGGGGACAGGGTTCCACTGCACCCCAAACCCTCACAGCAGTGGGCACAGGGTTCTCCTGCACCCCAAACCCCCACAGCAGTGGGCACAGGGTTCCACTGCACCCCAAACCCTCACAGCAGTGGGCACAGGGTTCTCCTGCACCCCAAACCCTCACAGCAGTGGGCACAGGGTTCTCCTGCACCCCAAACCCTCACAGCAGTGGGCACAGGGTTCTCCTGCACCCCAAACCCTCACAGCAGTGGGCACAGGGCTCTCCTGCACCCCAAACCCTCACAGCAGTGGGCACAGGGTTCTCCTGCACCCCAAACTCTCACAGCAGTGGGCACAGGGTCCCCCTGTACCCCAAACCCTCACAGCAGTAGGCACAGGGTTCTCCTGCACCCCAAACCCTCACACCAGTGGGCACAGGGTTCTCCTGCCCCCCAAACCCTCACAGCAGTGGGCACACCACACCCCAAAGTGCTCCCAGCATTGGGTACATGGGGCTCCCCAGTGCTGACCCACAATTCGAGCACCAGTTGGGGTCAAGCAGGGGCTGCTCCGGGTGAGTGCCACACCCGTGCCACACCCGTGCCACACCCGGCTCTGATCCTGTCCCAGATGGAGCGTGGGCACAGCGTGGGCAGAGCCTGGGGCTCCCCGGGGGCCAACACCAAGCACGACTCCTCCCACACCCCCCGGGACACCCACCTTGTGCTTGTCCACGAGGTCCCCGACCAGGTCCCGGTCCCCTCCGACAGGCACGTCCTCGCTGAGCTGCGGCTCCGCGCGGTACAACCAGTCCATGAGCGCCTGCAGCGCGTCCGTGAACTTGCCCGAGAACAGCAGGTTCTCCTCCAGCTTGTGCTGCCTGCCGGGGGGGCACGGGAGATGCCACGGTGCCTGGGAGCCAGGGGGCAACCCCTGGAGCTGGGAACAGCTGCCCCACAGAGCCAGCAGTGCCATTATGGCCAGCCATGGGTCCTGGCAGCGTCCTTGTGGCCGGGGACAAGTCCTGACAGTGCCATCATGGACAGGGACAGGCCCTGGCAGTGCCATCATGGACAGGGACAGTCCCTGGCAGTGCCATCATGGGCAGAAACAGGCCCTGGCAGTGCCATCACGGACAGTGACAGGCCCTGGCAGTGCCATCACGGACAGTGACAGGCCCTGGCAGTGCCATCAAGGACAGGGACAGGCCCTGGCAGTGCCATCATGGACAGGGACAGGCCCTGGCAGTGCCATCATGGGCAGGGACAGGCCCTGGCAGTGCCCTTAATGCTCTGGACACGACCTGGCTGCATCCCAGGGGCAGAGCCCCGTGGTGCTGAGGCCGAGGGTCCCGGAGCAGGGAGCAGGATGCTCAGGGAGGAAGGGCAGTGCCATGTGCCCACCTGGGACCCGCACAGTGAGCAGGGAACAGACAGTGCTGCCCCGTTCCTTCCCGTGCCATCCCATCCCCATCCCCATTCCCATCTCATCCCATCCCGTTCCCACCTCTCCGCGGCTCGGCTGCACAGCGCATCCCAGCGCTCCTTGAGCTCCCCCAGCAGCTCCTCCAGCGGCTGCAGGTCCTGGGGGAGCCGGGCCCCCTCTCGCAGCGCCCGCCCACTCCGCAGGGTCGCCTCGTACACCGGCCGCTTCGCCCGCAGCACCTTCTGGAACGCCTGGGGGGGCCACGAGTGGCTACAGGGTCCCCCAGCCAGGGGGAGACCCCCTCCACCCCCCGAGTGCTGCAGCGGGTTGGGGGTGCTGACGTCCCCCGGCCCTGGGTCTCCCCACCCCGCAGGACGGCCCTGGGAAGGTGTCCAACCCCCCCCCGGGAGCTCCCCCTGGGAGCCGGGGATCCCCCCGCTCTGGAGCCCCCAGCTCTGCTCCCCACAGGCCTCCCCGGACCCCCCATGCTGCGGAGTGGGGCAGCCCCACCTTGTGCTCAGCCAGCTGGCACTTGATCTCCTCCTGGCTGGTAGGAGCATCCTGCGGCACCTCCAGGCTCTGCTCCACCTCGTCCATCCAGTCCAGGAGCAGCCGCCGGGACTCGCTGAACTGCAACGGAGGGAAGGGTTGAGGAGGGGCTGGGGGGGGGCTTTAGGATGCTGCAGGGGGCTCCGGGGACAAAACGGGGCCAGGGTGACTCAGACGGGAACCACGGAGCCACACAAAGGAGCAGCACAGCCCTGGCACCACTGCAGGGCAAACCACGAGTGACAGTGCCAGAACCTGCTCCTGGCAGGACCTGTGCCATGGAATCATCAGTCCGAGGACAGTTTGGGTTGGAGAGATCTTAAAGCTCATCCTATTCCACCTCCTGCCACGGGCAAGGACACCTTCCACTGTCCCAGGTGGCTCCAAGCCCCGTCCAACCTGACCTGGAACACTCTCAGGGATGGGGCAGCCGCAGCTTCTCTGGGCAACCTGTGCCAGATCCCCACCACCCTCACGGGGAAGAACTTCACCCCTACATCCCGTTTAACCCTGCCCCGTGTCTGTGGGAAGCCATTCCCATGTCCTGGCACTCCAGGCTCGTTTCCAAAGCAAACCAAGGGGCAGAGCCCCCTCCCCAGCCGGCAGGGGTGGCCGGGCTGTGTCCCCAGTACCTGTTTGCTGCGCTTTCGGGCCTCCTCCAGCGCTGCCCCCCGCTCTGCCGCCCTCTGCAGCACCTTGCCCAGGCGCTCCCGCGCCGCCAGCACCAGGTTCTGGATGACGGCCCCGTCCTGCTTCCGGCTGAAATCCTTCAGGCGCGTAGCCACAGCCTCCAGGCCACCCAGCCTCTCCCCGTGGGCATTCGCCTCCTTCACCAGCGCCTGCAGGGAGGGGGGAGCTGGGGCTGGGTGGTCCTGGGGCAGCTGGGGAGCTCCTGGGCTCCTGGGAGCTCGTGGCAGGGTGGGACGTGGAGCCCCAGGCACAGCCGGCACTGGGGCACAGAGTCCCCCTGCTCTGCTGCTGCAGGGACAGACATCCCACCCACAGCCTGGGGGAGATCCCTGTGAGACCCCTTTGGGCAGACCCCAGACCCGTGAACCAGCCTGGAGGAAACCTCCCTGCCACCTCTTCTGTCAGTGCCACACAGGACCCCTCCAGGCAGCCCCCAGCCCCATGAGCCAGGTCGGGGAGATCTCCCTGTGGGTTCTACATGGAACCCCTCCAGACAGACCCCAACCCCTTGAACCAGCCCCCAGGGGAGATCTCTCTGCTGCTGCTGCCGCCGATACCCCGCGGGACCCCTCTGTGCAGACCCCAACCCTATGAACCAGCCTGGGGAAGATCCCCCTGTGGGTCTGTGCTCATGTGGGACTCCTCTGTGCAGACCCCAACCCTATGAACCAGCCTGGGGAAGATCCCCCTGTGGGTCTGTGCTCATGTGGGACCCCTCTGTGCAGACCCCAACCCTATGAACCAGCCTGGGGAAGATCCCCCTGTGGGTCTGTGCTCATGTGGGACCCCTCTGTGCAGACCCCAGCCCCCTGAACCAGCCCCGAGGGCGCTGCACCAGCTCCGCCCAGTCTTGCCTTGTGCTCCTGGATCTGGGCGGTGACGGTGTCGAGGACGAAGCTGGGGGGCGCGGGGGACCCCAGCAGCTCCTCGGCGTGGGCCACCCAGCGCAGCAGCTCCTGCGCAGAGCCGTGGAACTCGGTGGTGACCGTCAGCCCCTCGGCCAGGCGCTCCTGCGGGGAGGGACAGGCGCTGACGGCGATGGGCACCCGGTCAGGGGGAGCCCCCCGGGGGTCAGAGCCCCCGCCCCGCACACCTTCCTCTCCTGGGCCTCGGCCTGGACGCTCTCCCACTTCTGCTCCAGCAGCCGCAGGCTGTGCTCGGTGCTGCAGGGCCGCCCGGAGCGGCACGACCCCAGCAGCCGCTGCAGCCGCTCCCGCAGCCCCCGGTACGTCACCGCCCGCGCCTCCAGCTCCCGGCACAGCTCCTGCTCGGGGACACCGGGGACACCAGGTCAGAACCCTCCCCGGGACCAGGATGGGGGCGAGGAGGGAGATAGAGGCAAGGATGGGGCGGGTGACAGGTACAGGGATGGGAATGGGGATGAAAACGGGGACAGGGATTGGGACAGAGATGGAGATGTGGAGGGGTCAGGGAAAGCGGGCAAGGGACAGGGTGGGGATGGGGACAGGGGACGGAGACGGGGACAGAGAACAGGGATGGGGACACGTACGGGGACAGCAGACAGGGAGAGGGGATGGAGACGGGGATGGGGACAGGGGCAAGGGACAAGGACAAGTTTGGCTTCTGTTATGTCTCAGGGAACCAGAGGGGAGTGGGGAGAGGTACCAGGCTTTGCCCAGCTGGGGAGAGGAGTCAGCAGAGAAGGGTCTTGGCCTTTGGTGCGGAGAGGGCTGGATTTGGGGGATACACCCCCCGGAAGGACCCGGGGGAACGGCCTTGCCGGCGCTCACCAAGTGCGCGTTGAGCTTCTCTTTGGTGGCATCTGGGTGTCCCCAGGCCGGCTTGGAGCAGAAGAGCTGCAGCTCCACCTGCTCCAGCCACTGCAGCAGCTCCGTGATTTCCAGCGNCCTGGGCACGGGCCAGGGGGTCACTGCACACCCCCGGCTGTGCTGCACGAAGCCCCCCGCCCCGAGCCGCCTCTGCCGCCCGTGTCGCCGCTGCCACCGCGGGGCTGCGGTCTGGGGGAGGACAGCACCCAGAGGTGCCCCCGAGTTTTGGTCTCAGCAGGGCTGAGGCACCAGATTTGCCCATTTGTGGAAGGCGGGTGGCCAGGAGGGGCACAGAGGTGACAGGGTACCCCCACACTCCCCCCTGCCCCCAGCGCAGGGCCAGCCCGGCCCTCGCTGAGCCTCGCCTGCGTCAGGCACGGCAGGAGCGTGTCCGGGCAAGGGGCCGCGGTGCCGGGATGGCAGAAACAGCTCATTCCTTCCGTGGTGTCACAGCGGGAGGGGACGCGTCCTCATGCCACAGCCTGCCCGGCCCGGCCACCGCTGCCAGGGCTCGATGGCAGCGTCCCGAGGAGGGGCTGGGCAGTGCCATGTGGCCAGGACACACACCCCGGGGTGGGACCACGGCCAGGACCCCCAGGACACACCCTGGGGGTATGACCATGTGTAAGACCCCCAGGACACACACCCTGAGGGTATGACCGTGTCTGGGACCCCAGGACACACACCCTGAGGGTATGACCATGTCTGGGACCCCAGGACACACACCCTGAGGGTATGACCGTGTCTGGGACCCCCAGGACACACACCCTGGGGGTATGACCGTGTCTGGGACCCCCAGGACACACACCCTGGGGGTATGACCGTGTCTGGGACCCCCAGGACACCCCCTCTGTAGGTGTGACCGTGGCCAGGACCCCCAGGACCCCCAACCCTCTGGGTGTGACCACGGCCAGGACCCTCAGCAATGGCCCCGGGCTGGGTCCCCCCAGTGGGTCTGTGCCACGTGCCCCGGGCCACGGCTCAGCCTCACCTTGTGCTTGGCCAGCTCGATCTCACAGCTCTGCAGGTCGGGGCTCAGGGGTGCGGGGCCGCGCAGCTGCTCCCCGGTGCTGCTCAGCCACTGCAGCAGCTCGGCCAGTTGGTGCTGGAACTGCCCCAGCCCCAGCAGTGCTGCCTCCAGCTGGTGCTGCCGGGGGGGAGTGGCGATGGTGGGGGGTGTCCCAGACCCCTAACTGGCACCCACATGGCCCTATGTGCCCACCCGGTACCCACACAGCACCTGCACAGCCCCACATGCCCACCTAACCCCCACCCAACACCTGCATGGTCCCACGTGCCCACCTAACACCCACCCAGCACCTGCATGGTCCCACATGCCCACCCAGCATCACCCGCCCAGTGCCCACATGGCCCCACACGCCCACCCAGAACTGTGCAATCAGTGCCTACATGGCATCCTGTTCCCTCACAGAGTCCCCACGCACCCACCCAGCACCCTCACGCCACCCCAGGCACCCGCTCTGCCCCGTGCCCCCTCCCCACCTGTCGGCTCACGATCTCCTCCTCCAGGTGGTCCCAGCGCTGGCGGAAGTCGCTGAGCGCAGCCGGGGGGTCCCCCTGCCCTGTGCCCCCCTGGTGCCGCAGGCTCTCCACGTCCACCTTGCACTGGTACAGCTCCCGCTTGAACTCCTGGGGGGCAGCAGCCGTGGGTGACCCCAGCCCCACACACCGGGTACACCATGGAATGGCAGGGCACGGCGTGGGCAGCTGGGCTGCTCCTCGTGGGGACTCGACACCCAACCAGCTCAGGGACCTTGTGGGGGGCAGGACTTGGCCACCCCAGGCGGGTTGGTCACCCAGCACCCACCACGGGGGCACCAGCACTGTCCAAGCTGCCACCCCTCCACCCCACTGCTGCCTAGAGCACCCCACTGCCCTCCGTGCCCCCCACCTGCCCCCAGGGCTTGGGACAAGGCTCAACACAGCACAGCGTGGCACCTTGAGCTCCGCCAGCTGCTGCTGCACCATGTCCAGGTCCCCTCCCACCAGGAACTCCTCGGCGATGCGCAGCTCGGCCGTGTCCAGCCACTCCAGCAGCCGCTGGGGATGGGGGGACACGGGGGTCAGGGTTGGGGGGCCCCGTTGTGGCCCCACAGCCCCTCGCACCCCTGAGCAGGGACAGGAGGGGGATGCAGCCCCCTCTGTGGGGGGGTCTGCCCGAGGGCCCCCACACTTACCTGCATCGTGTCCTGGTAGCTGAGGGCAGCCTGGAGCTGCTCCTCGAGGCGCCCGTTCCTCTCCGTCCACACCCGGCTCAGGCTGTGCCAGGAGGAGTAGAGCTGCGGCCGGGCACGGGGTCAGTGGTGCCAGGGCAGGGACAGAGCACAGGGGACAGGGCACGGGGTCAGCAGTGCCACGAGGGGGACTGGGGCACAGGGCTGGCACCACGCAGGCGGCCAGGCACGGGGATCAGTGGCACTGTACACATGGAGCTCCGTGGTGTTTGCACAGGGGTCTGGGGTGCAGCAGTCAGTGGCACTGCCCAGGGTCAGGGGACACCTCATTCCCACAGCCCCGGGGTCCCTCACCGAACCCAACCCCAGGGACACTCACATCGTCCAGGCTCTTGGTGACATCGGGCTTGTCGGGGTCCCCACAGGAGGCCATGAGCTCCACCCCGAGGCTGCCCAGCGTGTCCAGCTCACCCTGCAGGGCATCGATCTCCTCCCGCAGCGCCTGTGCAGGGCAGGGGGGTCAGAGCTGCCCAGGATGGGGGCTGCCCATGCTGAGGGGCTGCCCATGCCACAGCACTGCCCATACTGAGGGGCTGCCTGTGCCACGGCACTGTCCATGCCAGGAGGTTACCTATGCCCTCACACTGCCCGTGCCAGCAGGTTACCCATGCCCTCACACTGCCCGTGCCATGGCACTGCCTGTGCCAGGGGGTTACCTGTGCCCTTACACCGCCCATGCCAGGGGGTTACCTGTGCCCTCACACTGCCCGTGCCATGGCACTGCCTGTGCCAGGGGGTTACCCATGCCCTCGCACTGCCCATGCCAGCAGGTTACCCATGCCCTCACACTGCCCGTGCCATGGCACTGTCCCCCAAGCCCCTGCCCCTGCCATACCTGCATGGTGCGCAGCCGTGCACGGATGGCCTCGGGCTCACCACCAGCCTCCTCCAGCCCCAGAACCAGCTGCTGGGTGTCACTGAGCGCCAGGGCCAGCTCTGACAGGCCGTGCCAGAAGCGCTCGGCCAGCACCAGCAGCTCCCGCAGCCACCGCTCCTGCTCCTGGCAGCGGCCGTGCAGGGAGCCCCACTGTGACAGCAGCTGTGCCGTGCGCTCCTGGATCCCGTCGGGGCACGAGGGGTCGGGGTCGGGGTGCTGTGAGGACCTGGCGCTCCCACACAGCCCCCAGACAGCCCCGACAGGGACACTGGCAGGACTGTGCCCACCCGTACGTGCCGGTACCTCTGGCCGCGGTGTCAGAGCTCACTGCCTGCATGGTGGCCAGCAGCTCCCCGCTCTGTGCCTGGATGCCCTCCAGCGCCACCCCCAGCTTCTCCAGCTCGCCCAGGGCCAGGCTGTTGTCCCGGATCTGCTCCCGCAGGTGGGCCGCATCCCCACGGACAGGGGGCTGGCTCTGCAGCCGGCTCTGCAGCCGCTCCAGGCACTCCAGCAGCAGGTCCATACGCTCCGTCAGCTGGGGGCCAGCCTGGTCACTCGAGGGTGCGCCCCCAGGGGTGCCCCCCGCCCCGGTGCCAGCACCGTACCTGGCTGTACCGCGGCAGGGCATCCTCCAGCAGAGCCGCTGCCTGGCGCACACGCTCGCGGATGCGGCCGTACTGCTCCTCTGCCTCCTGCCAGCGCCGCTGGAATGGGGCTCCCTGCTCCGGGCTCAGCTCCACCAGCTGTGCCGACACCCGCTGCAGCTTCCCCACCAGCGGCCGGTGCTCAGCAATGGCCTCCCGCAGGCTCTGGGGGCGAGGAACGGCCGTGGGGGCACGTTGGGGTGGCGTGTGCCCCGTGGGGACACATCCCACAGGGACAGGCGCTGCTGCACCTCGGTGCTGCTCCCAGCGGACTCGTGCTCGTTGAGGGTCCCAGCGTGGTGGTCCCCATGATGCCACCTCCGCTCCCAACCCCACGGGGCAGCCACGTGTGTCCCTGCCTGTCCCTGCCTGTCCCTGCCCGCACCTGCAGCAGCGCCTGCTGCTCCTTGAAGGCCTCGTAGCTGATGGCGTTGGGGGAGAGCTGCACCCCCAGGGCCTGCGTCTCCTCCAGCCAGGGCAGCAGCTCCTCGAGGGCCTCAGAGAACTGGGCGAGCAGGGACTGGGCGTGTTCCAGCTGCACGGCACAGGCACCGCTGCGCAGGGAGAGCTGCTCCGTGCGCTCCCGCAGCACCTTCACCGACGGCTGCGGAGAGGGGGGGTCACCGCGCAGCCGGGGACGCGAGGCCATCCCTGGGTGCCGGCGGCACTCCCTGCACGCCCCGGCGCCGCCCCAGCTCACCTGGAGGCGCTGCTGCAGGGCCTCGGGGCAGCAGCGCAGCAGCGGGTCCGAGATCCCGAGCAGCCGCTCCACCAGCCCCCGGCAGTGCAGGATCTCGGCAGAGAGCAGCTAGAACAGAGCAGAGGGTGGGCGCCAGGTCCTGGCAGGACGCGGTGGAATGGGGATGCCACGCCGGTGTCCCACAGGACTGCTGTGAACCCACCTTCTGCTCAGAGAGCTGTGAGCCGAGAGCCTCAGTGTCCAGCTGCACGCGGCCAATCTCCTCCAGCCGCTCGCCCAGCCCGGCCACACGGGCCAGCTGGGACTCGAGGACCTGCTCAAACTGTGCAGGAGGGACACGTCAGCCAGGCAGAGTGGGCACACGCCAGGGCTGCTGCCCCGGGACACGGTCCCCCAGCGCATCCCCATCCCACGGGACTGGCTGCCATCAACTCCCCCACCTCCCACTGCAGAGAGTGATGCTGGGAATGATGAGGGGGGCAGAGGGTGACAGTCCCCAGAGTCCCACGTCCCGCACCTTCTCCCTGTCACCAGCGCTGACCGGGGGCTCCTGGCTGCCATCGTGGCCCTCCCGCTCGCCCAGCTCCTTCTCCATGCGGCCCAGCCACAGCGCCAAGTCCTCGGGGGCCGTGCCCAGGCGGGACGAGGCCTCCAGGGTCTGCCCCAGCCGGTGGGCGGTGTCGGCACTGCTCTGGCCCACGATGAGGTACCGCATCCTCAGCGACTCCATCTTCTCCTGCACCAGCTGGGCCTCCTCCCCTGTGGCCACACCGTGCCAACATCAGCGCCACCACGCCAGCATCCCCAGCCACGGATACTGTATTGGCCACCCTGTCCCAACCTTCCCTCTATCCTGCCACTCCCAGACCCAGCTCTGACACCTCATCCCACTGCCAGCAAAATCCACCTCCCCAGCTGTCCTCCACCACCACTGACCCTCCAGCTCTGCCCCGGCCCCTCTCCATCCCATGGGATGCTGTGCCCCCTCACAGCACCCCACAGCCCCCAGTGAGGAGCACCACACCCCNCAGACCCAGCTCTGACACCTCATCCCACTGCCAGCAAAATCCACCTCCCCAGCTGTCCTCCACCACCACTGACCCTCCAGCTCTGCCCCGGCCCCTCTCCATCCCATGGGATGCTGTGCCCCCTCACAGCACCCCACAGCCCCCAGTGAGGAGCACCACACCCCAAGGACCCCCAGTGCCTGGGGGTCCCCACGCTGGGCTGCTGTCCCAAGTCCCGCAGTCTCAACCCC
>WEIV01011318.1:1091-17863 GCA_013390005.1 Calyptomena viridis | reverse complement strand
AGCGGGACCGAGCCGGCTGCCGCGGCCACTGGTCCCACGCGCCGGACCACGGCCAGGACGGGGCGGTGCTGCTGCTCACGCCGTGACGGGCAGTTGGCAAACGCCGGTGTGCTCCGGGCGGGGGGCAAGGGCCCCTTCCCCTGCCACCCCAGGCGGGCGGCACTCGGTGCCTCACATGCCACGGCCCGCGGTGTTAATGGTGACGGATGGTTTGGCTCGGAGGGGCGGGGAGGGTGAGCTCCGGACTGCACGGCAGCGGGGCGGGATGAGCTGCAGGGCATTAAAATTGGGAATGTCATGGAATTCTCCATCGTGACAAGGTCGTTCCGGTTACACACTGGCCTGGTCGCTCCCAGCGCGTGGTATTGAACGGGGTTTGGGAGGGATGGGGGTCTTGGGGACAGGAGGGTGGTGTGGAGCAGCATGAGACAATGGAGAGTGTCCATGAACAAAGGATACTGCACTGGATTGGGGTTTGCATGCTCATGCCACAGCACCCGAGAGCAGACGGCTCAGATCTCGAGGCGTCCCCATCTCCTGTACCTCTTTGCCAGCCATTGCAGGAGGATCCCACCACCCTGGGCACTCTGGAGAGGGTCCCTATGCCAGGGGCACAGGGCTGAGGGGATGTGGCAAAGGTCGTGGGGTCTCCTCTGTCATGAGGATGCAGGTCCCATGGTGGGGCCCAGGAGCAGGGGAGTTTCTCACGAGGGACTGGAGCTGGATCAGTGTCGGGCAGTGATGTGGGGCTGGGCCATGGGGCTTAGCCCTGGTTCAGAGGGCTCTTGGTGGCCTCATGAGCTTTGGGAGAGGTCACTGGCTGTGGAGGGGGACAGTCAGGAACGTGCCAGGGAGCAGGGAATGTCTGAGGGACACAGAGAATATCTGGGGAGCAGGGAAATGGGGCATAGCCCTGGGCAGCCCATGCCAGGCGAGTGTCCTTGCTGTCCTGGGACCCCTCCTGAGCCTGTGACCCCCCCAGTCTCCCGGCCCTGCTGCCCCCAACAGCCACTACCCGCTTCCAATAGGGACAGATGTGGTTAATTGCCGACGGACAATGCAATTAACGTCCCCCCAGCCACCACCATCTGTCCCGCCCAGCCCAGCCTCCCCACCCGGGGCTGCTGCCAGGGCTGACACGCTCAGCTGCTCCTGGCACCGTGAGACTCCCCCGCCCCCTGGACATGGCAGGGGTCCCACGAGGTCCTGCACAGCTCCAGTGCTCCCGGTGTGGTGCCCGATGCTCCTGGCACTGCCACAGGATGAACATCCCACTCAGGGAGCCCCACCCTGGGCAGAGCAGTGGCACTTGGCTCACCAGGTTGGACAGACCCGTTGAGCACCCACACCTGTGCTGGCAGCTGCACCGACATCTCCAGGTTTGCCGGGGCTGTGCCTCCCAAAAGCTGCTGCCCTACCAGCGGTTGCCAGGCCAGTGTGCCTTGATCCCCTCCAGCCCCTCATCCTCACAGCAAACCGCTGCCATCTGCCCACAACAGCCCCTCACTGCCCAGAAAGAGAGTGCTCACAGCACAGCCCACATCAGGCAGAGGCCACAGCACCAGTGGGCACAGCCTTGGACCAGCACACACGGGCACAGGGATGAGTGCCCTGGGAGGCAGTATTCCTGCCCTGCCCAGAGCCCCACTGATGGGGGGACAGGTCTGTCCCAGTGCAAGGGACGCAGCCTTGAAAGCTCCCACAGCACCAGCAGTGCCTGCTCCCCAAAACCGCTGGCCAAGGGCTGTGCCCAAACTCGCCTCTCAGCAGTGCCAGCTGTCACCTGCCCAGGGCAGCTCTGGGGACCCCCCCATGGCCCTGCTCTGTGCCTGGCAGCACCGTGGGGACACCCAGGCCCAGCCCTCAGGTGCAGTACCCGCCCTGGGAGCCAGTCAGACCCCTCGCACCCCAGCACGACCCCTTGCATCCCACCACGACCCGCAGCAGCACGTGCAGCCCACGACACAAACCCATGGGAGGCAACGGGAGCCCCCAGCCCACAGCCACGACGGCGAGGCCGGAGGGGTGAACAGATCACGCGGAGCTGCCGGCTGATTTCAGAGGATTCTCCTTTACTGCCCTCACAGGGGAGCCCTGGGTCCACACTGCTCCTTTTACAGACACTTAAGTATGTACAGGTCAGGATTTTAGTGTTTTGCCCCCCAAAAGAGAAGTATTTGGGTAATGGATGGGCCCCCGCTGCCCCGCTGGGTGATTGTCGGGGTGTGGGGGGCCCCGGGGAGTGGGGAGGGTCCCGGAGCTGCGCCCATCGGCACCTCATGCAAAGCCAAACGGGGTAATGAGAGCAATAACGACACTGGAGGCGGAGGGTAACATGACTGGATTTACAGGAGGCAGATGAGAGCAGGCGGGAAGGAGGAGATGCCATGGAGATCCGCGGTGAACCCGGCACCGCGCCGGGAGGCCGTGCCCGGGGAGAAGGGGGTGTGCGGGGCCGGGGGGAATCGGCTGACCCCGTGGGTGCCTCTCGGGCCGCTGGCTGCCCAGGCACTGAGGTCCCGGTCTCTGCCCGGGGACTCTGGCAAGTGCAAAGGGCGAGGGAACACGTCCCCGTGTCCTCAGGCGCGGTCCCCCCGGCCCCGGGGCCGGGGCCGGGCTCCTTGGCGGCGGTGAGGGGAGGTGAGATGGACATCCAGCCACACTACAACAAAGCGAACAGAAAGATGGGATGAGACAGGGAGAATGATCCACGAGATGAAGCCCCTGACCCGGCCGGCAGCGCCGTGTGCCCACCCATGGGACCGGGACAGAGCGGGGAGCTCGGCGTTACCTGTGCCGGCGAGAGCAGCCGAGCAGCTGCCGCCTCCCGGGCTCCCTGCGAGCCCATCCACGACCTGCTGACATCGGAGACCCAGCTCAGGAGCTCGCCCAGAGGCACCGGGACGTCTTTGGTGGGACTGGAAAAAGACGTCTGCCAGAGAAAGAGCGCGTTACTGCGGGCCCGAGGGAAGCCGAGGGGGCGGAACTACCGCGAGGAAGGAAGAGGAGGCTGCTTTTACAGAAATCCGCCTTTTTCTAACAAGAGCATGTTCTGGGCTGCTGCAGTGTCCCACGGCCCACCCTGAGCTCCAAGGGTCCTGCGGTCCCCTCGCTCCTCACGAGGGCCAGGAAAGCCCCCGTGGCCGGGGGGGTTCTGTGCGCAGGAGCCGCGCGGAGCCGGGCTGGGGCGCGGGCTCTGGCGGACACCTGCCAAGGGGTAATGGAGCCACATCAGTGTGAGGAAATCAACCTCGAGCGGAAGCACTTCCCAGATACACGGAGAGACAAAAAGACAGACCGGCCAGCCGCGGCGGGAGCATCCCGGAGGGCGGGTGAGCGGGCGGGCTGGCGGAGGCAGGCGCGCAGCGAAGCCCCTCAGCGGGCGAAGCGGCGGAGCGGAGGCAGATACCCCCGCGTGGCGCGGAAGCACCGGGCAGCGCCTGCGTGGCACTTACGGTCGGGGCACCGGCTCCACGGTGTGGTGGCAGGGATGTGCCAGGAGGCCAAGGCAGGGAGATGGGGCAGCTCAGGGACTGGGGTGCAGAGCCCCCTGCTCGCCACGCTGAGGGCGGGTGGAAGGGGTCCAGGCAGCAGCTCCGGGGCTGGCGTGGTGTGTCTGGGTGTCTGGTGCCAGGAAGTCCACGATGTCCTCCTGCAGCACGCCGGTTGCAGTGGGGTGCACTGTGGGGACAGGGTTATCTCCTCCTTCGGGATGCTGAAGCCGGCAGGTTAATTACAAAAGAGTGCTAAGTGGTTAGATCCAAACAAGGAACTGTTTTCCTGGTGTCCGGCTCGGCTGCACCGTGTGCGAGTGGCAGCGGGGTCGGCAGAGCCAGGGGCAGGAACAGCGTCCGGCTCCCAGGACACGGGGCAGGGAGGGTAGTGTGTGTTCTCTCTTGTCTCTTAATATACAAACACTGTCAGCACATTCGCATATATTAATTTATTAGTCTTGTCTTTTTGGTTAAACTCGAGGCACTGCTTTGGGAGAAGAGTGGAGGTTCAAAGTTAAAAAATATACTAGTGATTAGCCAGTAGCGTTGCCACATGCGGAGCGGGTGAGGCACCACCTCAGGGGGCTGGTGGGTCTCAGGCCACGTGCAGTGGAGGCCCACACACCCCGGGGTGCTCCCCGCTCGCCTCCTGCCCGCAGCTCCTGGATATGGTCAGGGCAAGGGCGAGGGCGGCCGCCTCCACGGCGCCCTGGGGACCCCCAGCATATCTGCGCCCGAAGCTCGAGGAGGAGTAGGATGAGGATGAGAAGGTCATGGAGAAGCCGGAGCTGGTGGCGTCAAAGCTGCCGCGCCGGGAGCCTGAGCGGGAGCCGGTGCGGGAGCCTGAGCGGGATCCGGAGGTGGAGCCGGCGCTGCTGACATTGTAGGGGCTGTAGTAGCCCTTGCTGGACTGGGAGGAGGCCTCCAGTAGTCGCAGGCCAGTCCCATCCTCAATCATGCTCCGGTCCATGGCATCCTTGTAGGAGATCTTGAGCTTGGTCTTGGGGCAGGTGAGGTACTTGGAGTAGGTGTTGACGTCCCGCAGCTTCTGGGCAGTGCGCGCGTCGATGGTGCCCTTCTGCAGCGCCTCGTCCAGGGAGATGCGGCCCGTGGCATCGGGCTCGATCAGGCCCCCCGTCAGGTACTGCACCTCCAGGAACCGCTGCCCGGCCTCATAGTACAGCCAGCCCTTCTTCAGGGCCTGCGCCGCCGACATTTTTGTCTTGGTCCGCGGGTCCTCGAAGCCATAGAAGGCCTTCTGTGCCAGGTTGATGCGGTCCACCATGATCTTGTCAACCAGGCCCTTGTTGACGGCATCGGCGACGGAGCACTTGTCCCCGGTGTTGGGGTCAATGATGCCCCCGGTGCAGGCCTGGGCTTCCAGCAGCCGCTGTCCCGTGATGTTGTCCACCAGGTTGCGGCGCATGGCCTCCGTGATGGACACCTTCTCCAGAGTGTCCGTGTCCAGGATGCCTGCCACCGGCCCGGTCTCCTCGGTTGGATCAGTCCACATGGAGATCTGGGTCCGTGTCAGGGCCGGGCTGACTGTGTAGGAGGAGGAGGATCCCACCGAGGACGACCGTGACCGGAAGCCGCCCATGTTGCCGGAGAGCATGTCAGCAAACTCGGTGATGGAAAGGGTGCCCGAGCGGTACTGGTCCAGGGCTGACTGGTCAATCAGGCCTTTGCCGATGGCATCGTCGATGTCATACTGGCGCCCCGAGCGCCTGTCGATGATCATTGACTTCACTACGCCGTCCGAGGAGGAGGTGGTGATCTCCTCCCACTCGCACTCCTGCTCCGACAGCTCCAAGTAGGTCTGGTGGTCGATGAGGCCTTTGCGATAGGCTTCATACACAGACATTTCCTTGCCTGTCTCTGGGTCGACTATCACCACCCGGCGCTTGCGGACGGAGGACTTGGAGGAGGTCTTCCTCTCCCGCTTCTTCTCCTTCAGGGGCAGGAGGCAGAGGCCAGTCTCTGGGTCTGTGATGCACCGCTCCATGAGCTGCAGGTAGGTCAGGTTCTCCTCCGTGTTGGGGTCAAAGAAGCCCTTGGTGTCATCACTGGGGTCCAGCAGGATCTCATTCATCTCCTCGTCGAAGAGGCCCCTCTTGTAGGCCACCTCCACGGGCAGGCGGTGGCTCTCCTCGGGGTCAATGATGCCTCCCGTGGCGATCTGCGCCTCCAGCAAGCGAATCCCGTGGTCTTTCAGGATCAGACCCTTCTTCATGGCCTGGAAGAGGGAGATGAGCTTTCCAGTGTAGGGGTCCCGGTAACCGGTGACGGCCCTCTCGGCAGAGAGCAGCTTGTCCTTGAACTCAGGGCCCACAATGCCCATCCGCACGGCTTCCTCCACCGTCAGCTTGAGGCCCTTGATGGGGTCGATCACGTAGCCCGTGGCCGCCTGTGCCTCCAGAAGCTCGAAGGCGGTGCCAGGACGGATAATCCCTTTCTTCATGGCCTGGTAGACAGACAGACGCTCCTTTGTAGAGTCCACAAAGACACCGGCGATGCAGCTGGTGCCCTCCAGGAACTTCTTGAGGTTCTTAGAGACTTCCTCAACAGAGGTGAGGCCCTCCTGGAGGCGCTGGGCTGTGGCTTCGTCCATCACCTGCGAACGGACCAGCTCTTCCACAGTGATCTGCTTCCGCAGCCCCCGGAAGGTGAGTTTCCGTGTGTCACAGAGTGGGAGCAGGAGGAGCCTGGAGTTCTCATCCTTCCGACACCGCTTCAGCAGCTGCGTGTAGCTGAGCTTCTCATCCGTGGAGGGGTCCACGTAGCTGCGCACCTCGCTGGGCTCCGACAGCATGTCGTACGTCTCCTTGTTGATGAAGCCCCGCTGGTAGGCCACCTCCAGCGGCAAGTGGAAGCCCAGGTGTGGGTCGATGACACCGCCAGTGGCAATCTGGGCATCCAGGAGCTTGAGGGCCTCTTCACTGGGAATGAGATCCTTCTTCATGGCCTGGAAGAGGGAAATCTTCTGTTCGCTGTAGGGGTCCCTGTAGCCGGTCACAGCTCTCTCTGCGGACAGGAGCCGGTCATGGATCTCAGGCCCCACCACGCCCTTCCTGACCGCCTCATCAACGGTCAGCATCTCATTCTTCGTGGGGTCTATCATGAAGCCGGTGGCCGCCTGGGCCTCCAGGAGGGAGCGGGCCACTTCGGAGTTGATCAGCCCCTTCTTCAGTGCCTGGTAGACACTGAGCGTCTGCTTGGAGGAGGGAATGTAGATGCCAGCCACGCAGCCTGACCCGTAGAGGTATTTCCAGACAGTCTCCACATCCAGGAGCTCCCGGAAGGTTTTGGAGCCCTGCTTCAGCAGGTTGTAGATGTCCTGTGAGATGATCTTGGCCTCGTAGAGGTCCTCGGCCGTGATGCGGCGCCGGACGTAGTCATATGACATGAGGTTCTGCTGCCGGATGATCTCAGTCTTCTCAATGATCTCGATGATGATGATGATCATGCGCTCCTTGGACACACGGCCTGACTGGAACTCCTCCATGAGATGCTTCCGCTGCTCCTCGGGCAGCAGGTCTGAGTGCATGATCTCCCACAGTGACATGGAGGAGCCTGCCCGGCTGCCCACGGGGATGTCTACCTGCGTCTCCTCGAACACTTTCCGTGTCTCTGCCTCTGTGTACACCTGGGTGGTCTCCACCACTTTTGGCTTCTCGGGCTCCCGGAGAGGCAGCAGGTACAGGCCTGTCTCAGGATCCTCGATACACCTCTCCTTCAGCTGCACGTAGGTCAGGTTCTCCTGAGTGTTGGGGTCGAAGAAGCCCTTGGTGTCATCGGTGGGGTCAGACAGGATCTGGTGCATCTCCTGGTCGAAGTAGCCCCGTTTGTAGGCCACCTCCACGGGCAGGCGGTGGCTGTGCACGGGGTCGATGATGCCGCCGGTGGCGATCTGGGCCTCGAGCAGGCGGATGCCGTGCTCCTTGACAACGAGCCCTTTTTTCATGGCCTGGAAGAGGGAGATGGTGTCACCCGAGTAAGGGTCTTTGTACCCTGTGACAGCCTTCTCTGCTGACAGAAGCTTCTCATGCAGCTCAGGCCCGACGACGCCAGCCTTCACCGCCTCGTTGACGTACAGTTTTCGGTTCTTCACGGGGTCAATCAGGAACCCTGTGGCTGCCTGGGCCTCCAGGAGGATCACGGCGGTGCTGGGCCTCAGCAGGTTCCTCTTCATGGCCTCGTAGATGTTCAGCTTTTCCTTGGTGGCCTCCACGTAGACACCAGCAATGCAGTCGCTGCCGTGCAGGAACCTCCTCACTGCGTCTGTCTCAGCGAGGTCCTTCACCGACTTCTTGCCTTCCTTCAGCTGCTCATACTGGGCTTTGCTGATGATGCGGGACTCCAGCAGCTCGCTGGCCGGCACTGGTGCCCGCAGACCGCTGAACGTCAGCTTCTCCTGCTTTTTGGTCTCTGCCTCCTCGATGATGGTGATCACAATCTTGATGATCTTCTCAATGGTCACCTTGCCAGTTTTGTACTGTCTGAGCAGCTCCCGCCTGTGCTCCTCCGTGAAGTACTCAGAGTGGATCAGCTCCCAGATGGTCATCGTCCGGCCCTTCATGCTGCCCACTGGGACCTCTATGGTCGTCTTGTCGAAGCACTCCTTGGCCTGGCTGTCAGTGTACACCTCCTCCTGCTGTGACTGGATGGCCTTATCAGACAGGGGCAGCAGGAACAGGCCAGTCTGCTTGTCACGGTGGCAGCTCTTCTGCAGCTGGGCATAGGTGAGGTGTTCCTGGGTGTTGGGACAGTAGAAAGCCTTGGCATCGTCTCGGAGCTCAGTCAGAGCCTCGTTTATCTCTGGGTCGAAGTAGCCACGCTTGTAGGCAACCTCGAGTGGGAGCCGGTGGCTGTTGACAGGGTCGATGATGCCACCAGTGGCAAGCTGGACGTCCAGCAGCCGGAGCCCGGTGTCACTGGGGATGAGTCCCTTCTTGAGTGCTTGGTAGAGGGAAACCGTCTGGCCTGTGTAGGGATCCTTGTAGCCGGTCACCGCCTTCTCTGCTGACAGCAGCTTCTCATGGAACTCTGGCCCCACAACCTCAGCCTTCACTGCCTCATCCACAGAGAAGAGCTTGTTCTCCACAGGGTCAATGATGTAGCCAGTGGCAGCTTGTGCCTCCAGCAGGGACAGGGCAACTTCTGGCTTCAGCAGGTTTCTCTTCAGGGCCTCGTAGAAGGTGAGCTTCTGGCCCGTTGACTCCACCAGGATGCCAGCGATGGCATCTGTGCCCTTCAGGTACTGCCGCACAGACTCCATCTCTGCCACATCCTTCACGGACTTCTTGCCCTGGTGCAGTTGATTGTAGAGGTCTTTGTTGATAATCTTGCTCTCCAGCAGCTCGGCAGCAGGCACAGGGGCCCGCAGTCCCTCAAAGCACATCTGGCTCTTTTTCTCGCTTTCCTCCACAACCGTGATGATGATCTTGATGATCTTCTCCACCGTGATCTTGCCAGTCCTGTACTGCTGGATCAGGTCCCGCCTTTGGTCCTCAGTGAAGTATTCAGAGTTGATGAGCTCCCAGATGGTCATTGTCTTCCCTTGGAACTTGCCAAATGGTGCCGTCACCGTGGCCTTCTTGAAGACGTCCTTGGCTTCCTTGTCAGTGTAGACCAGCTCCCTTGCTTTGGTCGCCTGGTCAGTGAGTGGCAGGAGACACAGCCCCGTGTCTGGGTCAGTCACGCATCTCTCCATGAGCTGCAGGTAGGTGAGGTTCTCCTGAGTGTTGGGATCGAAGAAGCCCTTGGTGTCATCAGTGGGGTCGGACAGGACCTGGTTCATCTCCTCATCGAAGTAGCCACGCTTGTAGGCAGCTTCCACGGGCAGGCGGTGGCTGTGCACGGGGTCGATGATGCCGCCAGTGGCGATCTGGGCCTCGAGCAGGCGGATGCCGTGATCCCTGACAATGAGATCCTTCGTCATGGCCTGGAAGAGGGAGATCTTGTCACCTGTGTACGGATCCTTGTAGCCGGTGACAGCCCGTTCGGCCGACAGCATCTTGTTGTGCAGCTCTGGCCCGATGACGCCCTCTCGCACTGCCTCGTTCACCGAGAGCCTCGCGTTCCGCACGGGGTCGATGATGAAGCCAGAGGCAGCCTGTGCCTCCAGGAGCACCAGTGCTGTGCCCGGGCTGAGCAGCTTCTTCTTCATGGCTTCATAGATGCTCATCTTCTGGTTGGTGGGTTTGATCAGCAAACCGGCGATGCTGCTCTTGCCCTGCAGGTACTTCTTGATGTCCTCCCTCTGTGAGAGCTCGCCCACACTCACAACACCCTTCGACAACTTGTCCAAGTTCTCTCTGCTCAGAATGCCAGCATCAGCCAGCTTCTCTGCCGACACCTTCTGCCGGATGCCGTCGAAGGCGAGCTCCGGCTCCCCGTTCTGTGCTAAGCCGTCCATCGCGTCCCGGCCGTTGGGTACAGCCTTGATGTCCAGCAGCTGCGTCGTCGTAACCGTGGCCTCCCCAGGCAGGTCGTCTGTCTGGATCATGATCTCCCGCCTCTGCGCCAGGGCAGCCTTGTACTCTTCCTGCATCTGCTCAAGCCTCTCCCTCAGCTTCTTGTTCTCGTCTTCCAGCAGTTTCTCCTGCTGCTGCCGCTGCCTCTCCAGCTGCTGCAGCTCCTCCTGCTTGTGCCGGACATTTTCCTCGGCTTCTTTCTGATGCTTCTTGGCTTCGTCCAACATGGCTTTCAACTGCTGCTTCTCCTGCTCCATTTCCTGCTGCTGCCGCTCCTGCTCTGCCTTCAGGTTCTGGGCTTTGTTCACCTCATCCTTAAAGAGCTTCTCCAGCTTTGATTTCTCCTCTTCAATGAATTTCTCCTTCTGCAGCAGGGCATCCTTCTCCGTCAGGAAGCTCTGTTGGAGGAGCTGCGTCTCCTGACGGAGCTGAGCCTGCTGGGCCACCTGCATCTGGGGTGGGAGAGAGGACAGTGTGGTCAGACCCAGGAAAGCAGTGGGCAGGGCTGGGCATGGGCTGGGGCAGGGGGACTGAGGATGGGCAGCAAGGGTGGCCCCAGGGCACAGAGTCACCCATATGCTCTGCTATGTCGGGTAAGAGTTAAGGAGCAGAGCTGGGGTTAGGGACACACACACACAACACGGGGCAGGACAAGCAGGGGGAGGACATGAGGGATCCCCCAGCACCAAGGCTGGGAATTGGGCACAGAGAGGAACAAGGCAGGACACACTGTGGGGCAAAGAGCCAGACCGGGTGGTGGGGATCTCCCCCTCACAGCAGGAGATGGGGTGGGGGTCCCACTCCGACACTGCCTGAGGGGTTTGCCTCATTGCCCCCGACTCCATGCACATCCCTGACTCCCGGGGGGGCCTTGCCCCACCATCCCCAGTGATGGTCCTTGAGGACCTGGCCGGGGATGGTGTAGGTTGGCTGGGGAGAGGGAGGGCCTCCCTGCATACCACCACCACTAAGGGGGACCCGCAGCCCAGTACCTCCTCTGCCTTCTGCTGCAGCAGTGCTGCCTCCTGCTTCAGCTTCTCTTTCTCCTTCTCCAGGTCAGCGATGGCCTTCCGCAGCTTCTCTGCATCCTCATCACTCTGGTGCCGCTGGATCTCCAAGGTGTGCACCAGCGTCATCTTCTCCTGTGTGGCCAGCTCAGTCTCGTGCAGCCTCTCACTGATCTCCTCTGCCTGTTTCTTGAACCGCTTGGCTTCCTCCTCGGCCTTGGTCTGGGCCATGCTCATCTCCGCCACTTGCACCTTGAGGCGCTCAGCCTCAGCCGTGATGTCCAGCTGCCGCCGGCGCTCGGCCTCCAGCATCTTCTGGAAGCCCTCGGTCTCCTCGGCCAGGCGCTGCTGCATCTGCTCCTTGTCCTCCTGCAGCCGCTTGGCGTGTTCCTGTGCCAGGTCCTTCTGCTTCTGCAGCACCTCGGCCTCGGCCCGCAGCCGCGTGGCCTCCTGCACCGCCTGCATCTTCTCCTTCAGCATCTTCTCCGCCAGCGCCCGCTGCTGCGCCAGGTCATCCTCGGCCAGCTGCCGCATGCGGGCGGCCTCCTGCGCCTCCACACTGAGCCGGGCCACCTCCTCCGCCACCTGCTTCATCTTCTCTGCCTCCTCTGCCAGGAACTTCTGCGTGTTGTCCTTGTCTTTGAGGATCAGCGCCTTGTTCTCCTCCTCGATCCGGCTCTTCAGCTTGGCCAGCTCCTCCATCTGCACCCGGACCTTGAAGAGCTCCTCCTCCACTTGGGCCTTCTGCCGGACGGCGTCCGTCACCTCCTCCTTCAGCCGCTGCAACTCCTCGTCCAGGATGCCCTTCTGGTGGTCTGTCTCATCCAGCTGCAGCTTCACCTTGGTCAGCTCCTGCTCCACCTGCGCCTTCTGCCGCAGCGTCTGCTCAGCGAACTTCTTGTGTTTCTCCATCTCAGCGTCTGCCAGCTGCTTCTGCCGCAGGGCCGCCTGCTCTGCCTGTGCCCGCTTTGCCGCCTCCAGCTCGGCCTCCTTCCGCAGCTTCTCTGCGTCTGCCTGTGCCTGCGCCTTGGCCTGTGCCTCCTCCTCCGCCCGTTGCTTCAGCCGTTCAGCCTCCTCCACACGCTGCCGGGACAGGCTGGCGTCCTGCTCGGCTTTGCCACGGGCAAACTCGGCCTCCTCGGCCGCCCGCCGGGCCGTCTCGGCCTCCTCACGCAGCCGGTCCAGGAGACTCTGCTCCTGCTGCCGCGTCTGCAGCAGCTCCTGCTCCTTCTGCTGCACGGCAGCCAGGTGAGCCTTCTCCTCTGCCGCAATCCGCTTCTGCGCTGCCTCCCGCGCCAGCTGGATCTGCCGCTCCGACTCCTTCTCTGCCACCTCCTTCTGCCGCCGTGCTTCCTCCACCATGGCCCGCAGCCGCTCCACCTCCTCCAGGGCCAGCCGTCGCTGCCGCCCGGCCTCCTCCTCGGCCGCCAGGATGGTCTGCACCTTCTCCTCAGCCTCGCGCCGCCGGCCTTCCTCCTCCAGTGCCAGTGCCCGCTGCCGCTCGGCCTCCCGCTCTGCCTGCTCCCGGCTGCGCTGCACCTCCTCCGCCTCCCCACGGATGCGGTTTAGCTCCCGCTCCAGCTCGCTCTTGCCGGCCGAGGCCTTCTCGAAGCTGGCCTTGAGGGCACGGATCTCCTCCTCCACCTGCCGCCGCTGCCGCAGCGTGTCCTCCACCAGCCCCTTCTGACGCTCCAGCTCGCTCTCCGAGGAGCGCTTCAGCAGAGCGATCTTCTCCTCGATGTCCTGCTTATGCTGGGCCGCCTGCTCCTCCAGCAGCTTGCGCTGGTAGGCCTCATCCTCCGCCAGCCGCCGCAGCCGCTCGTTCTCTGCCTCCTTCTCCTTCAGCGCGATCTCCGCCTCCGCCTTCAGCCGTGAGGCCTCGTTGATGGCCGCCAGCTTCTCCTTCAGGATGCGCTCAGCCTCGGCCCGCTGCCGGCTGGCCTCGTCCTCCGCCAGCTGCCTCTGCCGCTTGGCCTCCTCGGAGAGGGCGCGCAGGCGGGCGGCCTCCTCGGCCAACTCCCGCAGCTTGCTGGCCTCCGCCTCCAGCCGCTGCTTCGACTTCTCGCTGCTGGAGCGTGACTCCTCCTCTGTCTTGGCCTTGCTCTCCAGCAGGACCTCCATCTCGGCCCGCAGCTTGGCCAGCTCCTCCTCCAGTTCCTTCCTCCTCTGGATGGCCTCGTTCACCTCGCTCTTCAGCCGTGAGAGCTCTTCCTCCAGGAGCAGGCGCTGCTGCTCCCCATTCTCCATCTCCGCCTTCAGCCGGATCAGCTCCTGCTCCGCCGCCAGCTTTTGCTGGGCAGTGCCCTCCGCCAGCTCCCGCTGCTTCTCCAGCTCCTCCTCTGCCAGTTCCTTCTGCCGCAGGGCTGCCTCCTCTGCCTTGGCGCGCTTGCGGGCCTCACGCTCCGCATCCTCTTTCTGCTTCTCGGCCTCCTCCTGTGCCAGTGACTTCTTGTGGGCCACCTCCTCGGCCTGCAGCCGCAGGCGCAGCGCTTCGTTGGCTTTCTGCCGCCAGTGCTCCAGCTCCTTCTCGGCCTCCTCCCGTGAGCGCTCAGCCTCCAGCTGCTGCCTCTTGAGCCGCTCAGCCTCCTCCTGCAGCTGGGCCACCGCGTCGTGCTCCTGCTGCAGCGACAGCTCCAGCTGTGCCGTCTTCTCGGCGAAGGAGAGCCGCTTGCTCTGCAGCTCAGCCTCGGCGCTGCGCTGGGCCACCTCCTGGGCCACCTGGATCTGCCGTTCCTTCTCGGCCTCCGCCTGCCGCATGCGCCGCTCGGCCTCCTCCGCCTGCAGCCGCAGCTGCTCCAGGTCTGCCACCGCCTTCTGCTTCTCCCGCGCGGCCTCACGCTCGGCCTGCACCTTGCGCTTCAGCTCCTCCTCTGCCTCACGCTTCTTCTGGCTCTCCTCCTTCACCTGCCGGCGCAGGCGCTCGGCCTCCTCCTGCGCCTGCCGCTTCTGCCGCTCGGCCTCCTCGGCGCGCGCCCGCAGCTCCTGCAGCTCTGTCTCGGCTCCCTCCCGCTGCTTCTCGGTGCTCTCCAGCTGCAGGCGGATGAGACGGATCTCCTCCTCCACCTTCTTGCGGTTGTACTCGGCCTCCTCGATCAGTTTCACCTTGGACTTGATCTGGTGGTCCGAGTTCTGCCGCAGCTGCATCAGCTCCTGCTGGATGTTCTGCTTCTGCTGCTCAGCGTCCACGGCCACCACCTCCCGCCGGGTGACCTCCTCCTGCATGCGGAGCTGCAGCTCCCGCGCCTCCGCCTCTGCCTGCGCCTTGGCTTTGGCGTGGGCCTCGGCCAGCTGCCGCTGCTTCTCCAGCTGCGCCTCCACCTCCGCCAGCCGCTTCCTCTCCTCCTCCTTCAGCTTCTCGGCGGCTTTCTGGAGGGGAAAGAGGGTGCAGGGGACAGAGAGGGGAGAGAGAGACAAATCACAAGGGATGCGATCGCGCCACGGTGTCGACGCCGGCCAAGCCACGCACCGCCGAGGCAGCGGAGAGGTGGAGGATGTGCGTGGAAGGGCTTCGGCCCCTGAGCCGCCCCACGAGCCGGCGGCGGTGACACCAGCTTCCAGAAGACGTATGGCAGGACAGGGGACACAAGACAGCACAGGCAGACAGGCGACAGGAGCCAGACAGCAGCGCAGGAAGCGGGTGGGCACGTACCAGAGAGAAGGGACAGAGAGCGAGCGGAGCCCAAGCGATGGAGACGGATGCGAGCAGCGTGCACACCACCACCATGGCTCCCCGTGCCAGGGGGCCGGCACAGACAGCCCCTGCCATGGGCAAAGGAGAGAGATGGCCCAAGCACCAGGAGCAGGCCAGAGAGGAGCGGTGCGAGGGCGGTGCCTGCAGAGGTTTCCCTGCCGGGAAAGCCTCGACAACAGAGAGAGTGATCTGTCTGGTCAGAACCCCTCCCGGCCTCCTCCAGGCAACTGAGAGAGGGTCTGCGAAAGGCCGTCACGGCTGGTGCCTGGCTCTGGCTCAGGGCTGTGCCACAGCTCTCACACCGCAGCGCTCACGCCCCATGCACTGTGAGCGGGGCAGCCACACGCTCTGCAGAACCCGGGCACAGGCACCACACATGCAAGGGAGCCGGACCCCACGCCGGACCCCCGCGCCGGACCCCCAGTCCCAGGAGCAGCACAGAGGCAGAGGAGGGAGAGGAGGTCAGGGCGAGCTATGGAGAAGGCAGAGGGTGCCGAGGGGAGGGGGCATGCGCAGAGTGAGTACCTGGAGCAGGGCTGCCAGAGTCATCCTGGTTTTTTACCCTTCATTAGATCCCCACCAACACAAACATCCCCCAAGAAAAAGCACCGGCAAAGCGGCTCCAAGGGCAGAAACCAAGAGTTAGAGAGGTTACCCCGCGCCAGACCCCGCGGGCTGGCGCCCAGCTCAGCGGCATGCGCAGGCAGGTGCTGACTGCACTACGTGTATCTGGGAAGTGCCTCCTACCACCAGTCACACCAGAGCCCCTGGCACCCAGAGCCGGCTCAGCTCAGAGACCCACCGGACCCGGAGCCCGTGGTAGGGAGCAGGGTTAGAGGCCATGGGCCAGTGTCAGTGACAGGGCCAGGGCCGGAGCCACGGCCCTGTGGCAGCGTTAGTGATGGGGCCAAAGCCACGGCCGTGGGGCAGCGTTAGTGATGGGGCCAAAGCCACGGCCATGGGGCAGCGTTAGTGATAGGACCAGAGTCACAGCAATGGGCTGGCAATAGTGATGGGGCCAGGGCCAGAGCCACAGCCATGGGGCAGTGTTAGGATGGGGCTGGACTCATAACCGTGGGGCAGTGTTAGCGATGGGGCCAGGGTGGGAGCTATGGCCCGTGGCCGGCATCAGTGACAGGGCCAGGGCTGGAGTCACAGCCGTGGGGCAGTGCTAGTGATGGGGCTGCACCTGGAGCCACGGCTGTGGGACGGTGCTAATGATGGGGCCAAGGCTGTGGCCGTGGGCCAGTGTAAGTGATAGGGACCAGGGCCAGACCCATGGCTGTGGGTCGGTGTTAGTGATGGAGCCGGTGTTAGTGATGGGGCCGGAGCCACGGCCGTGGGCCACGTCAGTGAAGGGCTGGAGCCCCCGTGAACCGCGTGCCCTGCGGTCACACAGCCGGCTGTGCTGCCCTGTGCCACCCCGTACCTCCTCCTCCTCCAGCCGCCGCAGCGTCTCAGTGATGAACTTGATGTACTGGGTGGTGAGTGTGGTCAGCTCGCTGTACTGCGTCCGCAGGTCCACGTACTGCAGAGGCAGAGGGTCAGTGGGAGGAAGGGGAGCACACCCACGGTCCCCAGCACCCCGGAGATCGTGGGGCCAGATGCTGTGAGTCTGGCCCCCTGAGCCCACCCCTTCATAAGCAGCCACGCTCCGGGAGCCACAGGACGCCCCAGGCCCCCAGCAGTGGGACCCCCCCTCACCTCCTGGATGATGCTGTCGGATGCTGACTGAACTTTGGGCTTCTTGGCCGGGGATGCCATTGGCTCCACCTGTGCCTTGAAGCTCACCAGCTGCAGCTCGTAGTCCTGCAGGGGAGAGGGAGCTCAGTGCACTGCCACGGCCCTGGAGAGATCCCAGGCCACTGCACTGTCCCCCCACAGCCCTCAGCAGGACACTGTGCTGCCCTTCCACCCCCTGCCAGCCCTGGGCCCCTGGGCAGTGGGCGCACCTTGATGGCATCAATGTACTGCTTGGCGTAGCGCTGGCACTCCTCCACCTTGTCCTTGTGCTGCTCACACTCTTCCAGCAGTTTCTGGGGAAATGTGTGCGGGTGAGCTCAGCCATTCCATGGCACCTGAGGGCACCCCGTGCCCTGCCAAG
>WEIV01011309.1:290-52261 GCA_013390005.1 Calyptomena viridis | reverse complement strand
GTCAGTTCTGTACCATGTTTACCAAACATGTTTTGGGACATTCCAGCTGCATCCTCCCTATCTCCCGGGTGGACAAGAATAGTTTCTCAGGGGTACACAGGAATGCTGTCAAGGTCAGGAGTGTCTTCTAGGTTGATAACAGACCAGCTGCTATCCCTGACAGTCTTCTGTGAAGTTATCTTTTCAGGGAGTTAACTGCTCTTCAAGGCTGTAGAGGGAAAGAGATCCAAGCTTAAGTCTCCTATCTAACAAAGGTCTCTTGAACAAAAAGAGAAATCCTTAAATCAGCCTATCTCCTCACCATCTCTTGTGCAAGGTCCACTCAATCCCCCTATGCTGGACACCATTGAAACGACTCTGGCTCCATCTCCTTTACCACCCTGTCAGGAATTTATACACATTGATTCAATCCCTCCCAGCTTTTTCTTCTCCAGACTGAACAGTCCCAGGTCTCTCAGCCTCACCTCATATGACAGATGCTCCAAGACTGGTTGGCAACACTGCTTGATGCAGCTCACAACACTATCAGCTTTCTTTGCTGTAAGGGCACATTTCTGGCTTGTGTTTAACTTGGTGTTCACCAGAATTGCCAGGTTCTTCCCTGCCAAGTTGCTTTCCAGCCATTTGAACAAAATCTGATCCTGATACCTGGGGTTATTCTTCCTCCAGATGCAGAACATCACATTTCCCTGTGTTGAATATCATGATGCTTTTGTGGACTCTTTTCTCAAGGCTGCTGAGTCCAGAGCCATATGATGTAACAACCGCTGCTCCAGGTTTGGAAACATCTACAAAAATGTTGCAGTTGAACACAATTGGCTCTTGTGTGAAACCCTGGCATACACCACTAGCGACTGGCCTCCAGCTGGATTTCATGCACCTGATCACCACTCTCTGGGCCTGGAAGCTGAGCTACTTTTCAATTCATCTCACTACCCACTTATCTAAACTATAGTTCAGCAGTTTGTTCATGAGGATTTTATAGGAGACAGTGTCAAAATCCAAAGTCAACATAAACAACAAGAGTAATCTGTTGAGCCAATCATTTCTTTGCAGAAGGCTAACAGGCTGTTCAGATATTTGATATAATATACATGATTTTTATATGATAAAAGAATTATATATACATAATTGATTTCCCCTTTGTAAATTAATGTTGACTATTACCAAATAGCTTTCATTTTGGGGGGGGATTATTTGCCTGCTCACCTCCCCAGGGTTTGAGGTGAAGCTAATGGGCCTGTAGTTTCCCTAATCCTCATTATTGCCTGTCTTGATCAGTTTGCTTTTTCCCATTGCCCAAGAATCTCTTGCAGTTGCCATAATCTTTCCAAGATAGTTGAGAGTGGCCTTGTAACATTTTCCATCTCAGTCGGCGCTCAGGATTGTCAGGTCCCATAAACTTGTGGAAGTTCTATTTCTTTCAATATTCCCTGATCTGATTCTCCTCTACTGAAAGTAACTCTTCTTTGCTCCAGACTTTGTCACAGGTTTTAGGAACCTGAGATTCCAGGAGATAAGTCTTTTCCATGTTCTCTTACATCAGGTTCTCCACCCTGTTCAGCAGCAGCCTGATTGTTCTGGTCTCCCTTTTGCTGCTGATTTACCTTTTGAAACCTTGGCAGATACAACTTAAAATGTGTTTTGGCAATCCTAACCACAACCTTGCACACTCTTGGACAGTGTATCTACTCTTTCTGTGTTATCTTGCTTCCACCTCTCACATTCTTGCTTTTTTTTTCCCCCCTTTAACTGCAGTTAGTACATGCAAGACTTAATCCATGTTCATCTGTGCGGGTATGCTGCCACCTTTACTTGATTTCCCACATACTAGGATGGACCATTCACAAGCTCGGAAAAAGTGGCCCTGGGAAATTAATCAGCTCTCCCAGATCCCTCTCATGTCTTTCTGTTTTCAGGATCACAGGTGCTGCTGCCATCTCTCTGGGGCCAAGACTTCCCCCAGCATTCACATTCCTGACCAATTCATCATGTGCTGTAATTCTGATATCCAGAAAAGCATCTCCCTCCATCAACTTTTTGATCACCTGTGCTAGAAAATTGTCAACAATGCACTCCAGAAACCTTCTGTATTGCCTGAGCTCTGCTGTGTTTTCTCTACAGCAAATATTGGGCTGGTTTCAGTTCCCCATGAGGGCCAGAATTTATGAATTCCTCGTCAGGCATTCACCCAATACAGTATCTGACTGCTCTTAAACCTGTCCCATCAGCTCTCAGGTGTCTTAATAACTCATGCCTAGGTAGAGCTACAGACATTCTGGCTGCTCCCTCACATAATGGACAACTCACCTACCCAGGATGTCCTTCCTAAGAACCCTGTATCCATCTGTTTGAGCTATCCCATCATGTCTCTATCATCCCAATGAGACTGCAGTCCTGCAGTTGCACACACACCTCTAATCCCTTCTGTTTGGTCCCCACACTGCAAATGTTCGGGTACAGCAGTCATCCAAAGATACACCCACGCCTGCTGATTTCGTAGGAAGGATATGTTTCCTCTGTCACAATGTTCTCTCACCACTTATTTGTATGCATACACTTGAGGTGGCCTCCATTCTGCTTTATTTTGCTGATTGCAAGGTCTCCCTCACCCACATCTTGATCTTAACTAGTCCAATTCCAGCTTCCACATGCTATTAGGACCCTTTTTGTCTATCAAATCCTTCTCCACGGAAGTACTATGGAATATGAGTAGCTTTTTCAAATAGAAGAACCAAAATTGAACTAAATATTGTTAAGATATTAACGAGGACAATTGTCGGTCTGAAATTATTCTTTCAAAACTGGGGAAAGATCCTGTGCATTCCATTAGAAAATTATTTACCACAGCTGCTCATGAACACATAATGATGGTCCTTTTGCTGGGGGTTATTAAAAGCAGTAATAGCTATCATATGTGCTTACATTAAAAATAAAAAATGCTGTGCTTATTTTGGTTTTCAATTCATTCCTAAGTGCATCATCAGCATTCAAAAGGAATTATAACAAGATAATGATTGGAAAATAACCTTTCTAATGATTGCTGTTAAATTTTAAAAAATGATACATAAGCAACAAAGACTTTAAAAACCTTCTTCATTATATAACTTGGTGAAAGCATCTGCACATACAGGTCTCTTTAGGAAAAGTCGTAGGAATATGTGCTTTACCTAAGGAGGAGCAAAGCTTATTACCACTAGAATAATCAATAATCCCTGCTAATGTGTTCACTTGGCGACATAGACCAGATCAATAAAACCTGCCACACACTTTTGTTTTAGGAAATCAAACCTTTTAGTTCTTAATTAAGGGAGAGACCTCATATCCTTAATAGTATTTGTGATGACTGTTGCCACAGAGGACAAGAACAACTGCATCTGAGGTTTGCTGTAAAAGACTTTGACAAAGTAGTAAGACAGTTGATCTAAAATTGATCTAAATTTGTTTAATTTATTTTAATGCAACAAAACTTGGGAAAAAAATATTCAAGAAAGTGGTGAAGTATTCTGATATGTTACTGTGGTTACCAGGGGAAATAACACTCCCATTAGTATAACGTGTGTCTGCAATCTGGCAACAAAAGATAGAGAATCAAACCACATCAGAGTGCTTTGTGTGGTACTAATTGTGGGTCTTTAAGGCATGGCCGCTGTAAAATGTGAGTTATTATTTTTTGCTTCATCTTTGTCATTATTATTCTTCTAACTCCTGTATAATTCTATGGATGGGTGCATTTTCTACAAGGTGGTTAAACTAAGGGAAGCCTCATGTGGAGTGGAGAGCAGGAGCAAATTAAGAATAATTACTGTACTGAAAATGGCCCAGCTATTTACAGCTAAAAAGGATAAACATATGAGAGAGAATGGATTACTTAAAATGTTTAATAAAAATCATATTTACATAATACATGAAAGATGTAAATAGGCTCATACACATCGGTCTTGGTGATGGTGTTATTGTCTTTTACAATGCTGTTGTTGGAGAACAACTCAGATCAGAGATTTGTATAACTGCAACAAACACTTTCATTCCCAACATATTTTCTGTGATAGATAAGCTGCAATTAAGTATTAAAGGTTCAAACACGGTTTAAGAACAGCATATCTAAGTGTTCAGATTGGCAAAGCATTAAATCCTCACAGAAACTTACTATAAATTTACTTGTCTAAAAAGGTGTGGAGATATGGAAAGCAATGAAAATAGAAGTCAAAGAGAGAATTGCTAAGCATTTTCATAGCAACCTAACAATGCCAAAGCTTACATTGTCACTAATCCTACAAATGCAAATCTATATCTCTAATTTTACTTACATAAATGATCATTTGAGCACCTAGCTCAAAGATCATCATTATTTACTGAGAAGTACAAGACTCTAAAAGCATAGTGACTGACATCCCTTTCATTTACACAGTATAAGCCACCAGTAAGTGTGCTAAAAGCAGTAGCATTATAGCAGTTTAAAACCAAGAAATTAAATTTACACTAATTGTGCATATGGAGAACAGTGTGATGAGGAGGAGAACAGGATATCTAAAGAAGTAAAGAAATTATGTTTCATACACTTGCTGCAAGTAATTTTTTTAAAATACATGTAGCAGTGGTTTAGGAACAACTCTTCCATCACAAATGCAAAATCGGGCCTGAATTTTCCTCCACAAATTGTTGGGGTTTATTTTGTTTTGTTTTCTTGTGGGCTTGGGTGTGTGGAATTTTTTTGCTTTGGATTTGAGTTGGGGTTTTTTTTGGAAGTTTAAGTTTCGGGATTTTGGTTTTTGTTTGGTTTTGTTGGGTTTGTTTGGTTTGGGTTGGGTTTTTTTTTTGTTTGTTTGTTTTTGATTTTGTTATTTGGCATTGATATTGGAGTACTTTCAGTTGAATAAAAACAAACAACCAAGCCAGTATTTTAGCTTTTCAAACAATTTGGCATTTCATTTCAAGCTTAAACAAATTATGAAGCAAAGAAGTGCAACTGAAATTTAAATTTTATGATTCCATACATTGCAAGTTGTTGTTCTGGAGATTAAGATATTCTCTTGGGAAAAGACCTACCTGTACTTATTACAAAAAGCTCAGTAGACAGTTTCATAACATTTCTTACCTATCTCTAGCCAGCTTCAAATATAAACATCTAAAGTTGATTCAATAGCTTAAATGCAGGTATTGGCTGCTTTTTGTTTTCCCTACAATATCTGGGACTTCAAAACACAGCTTGTATTTGACTGAAGACCCAAGATAAACCTCTTGCCTTTCTGGTTGAATACCACATGGCATATCTACACTAGATGTTTACATGTAGGCATAAAGTGAGTTGCCTTCCAAGTCAAAACTAATTTCCTTTATAGCCAGCAGAGAAGAGAGTTGAAATGAACTGACTTCTAGAGACGCCTTTTGAAGATGCCTATATTAGAGTTGAAGTGAAGCCTCAGAGGAAAGCAGTATTCTCTGTCTGATGGCAAAATAAGTTGCTCGATGATTTACCTAGGTCACATAAATTTCATTCTTTTAAAAATGTGATCTACCTACTATGAAAGTAACAGCATGTTTGTATGCTTTAATAATATATTCTGTCTGGAGCTACTGAGGACCTTGCTACTAACTTGAATGATAACAAGGCTGGACATTTTATTAATATGAATTAAGGTACAACGATACAGTAATTATTCTCTCACGCTTTCTATTTTTGAACAAGGTCTTTCAAGACTCAAATTTCTTTTACTTCTGAGTGTCTTTAGATGCTCATGTAGTGCTCCACTGACAAATAGAAAACACCCTATTTCAGAAGATTATGCTGTATAAAATGCAAGCTAACTTTCTGAGGAATAAAGAGGGGGAAAATAGCTCTAAAAAGCTCTATTTAACCAGGTGAGGAAGTTGAGTAAAGAAGTATGATCAAAGCAATGTAATATATGCCTGCCAGAAATAATAGGTATGTATTGAAATTTCCACCTTTAACTTTGGGTATGGTTGCTTGAAAATTTGCATATATCTGTAGCTGTTGAGCATTTTTCTTTCTACAGATTCCATGAAACAACTTGTAACTCAATGGAATGTGCAAAAGTCAGGAAATGGGAAGAAAGGATGCCAGAGAGACTTTCAGGATTAACATGCAGTGCTGAATATTTAATTAGCCAGAGATAACAACAGGTAATTATGAAATCAAGCAAAGTTTTATTATGCATCATTTTATAATTCATGCGGGTGTGTCATAAAATTACACGCAATTGTGCTTTTAAGAAACTAATCATGTGTTTAATGCAAATGCAATCACACTAATGTGATTCACATTTTTTAAAGTGCACATAGAGAGAGTGGGTAATAATGAGAGCCTTTGTAAACAAAATCACAAGGAGATACTAGACGTAGCACTACTAAAGCGTGTTATTTATTGCAAAATTTGAAGGAGAGAAAAAAGTGACCTGTAATCAGCTCTTCATTTCCTGTTTTTAATTCTCAGATATTTTAGGATTGCACTTTTCTTTTATTGTTTCTTTGTGGTTCTGATAGGAGCACTAGGCTAGTCAGAGCTCTTCTCCATCTTGCAGAGGCCTTGGCTGTGTAAGTCCAGGAGGAGTGAGTGATCAGAAAAGGTGAGGACATGTTCATACCATTTCACTTTGATTTACCTGATTAAATGAAAGGAGATAGTCTCTTCCTCTGAACTGCCTCTAGCAAAAGCTCTGGTGACTCCAAGGGGAACCTTAGCCTATGTGAATAAAGTTATAGAACATATAACTTTATACATAAAGTTATAATACATAAAAATTGAAAGGTGATTTGCTGTCTAAGGTTAATTGTTAGGTTAACGTCTAAAGCCAGATTGTCAGTGGCCTCTAGTGTACCACAAAGTTTTCAAGATATTCACATAGGATGGCAAATATGATCTTTTATGGCAGCTGGAGGGCATTTTTGAAATAGCCCAAAACATCTGTGTAGACAACTGAATCCCACCATGGGTATCTATGTTCAGGTAAATTGAATTTCTTTCTATTCTTCACTAATGATATTGAGTAGAACTAGATGAATTCTGGTTTATGGTGCACTCACAGCTCTAAATGTTGCTGTCTTAATCTTAAATGGGATCCTAACATCAATGCCTAAAGTTGAGGAATATTCCTATACTGAGACCAGCAGCGTGATCATTTGGCAAAGTAGTGCCAACAAGACTAGCAAGATGACCTTTCCCCCTTCTCAGTCCTGGTAAGACACACCTGAGGTGCTGTGCCACTTCTGGGCTGCTCAGAACAAGGGAGACATGTTCAACAAAGGGCCACAAAGGTGATGAAAGCCCTGAGCATCTCTCATATGCAGAGAGGCTGACAGATCTGGGACTATTCAGCCTGCAGAAGAGAAAGCTGTGAGTGTTTATGTGTATAAATACCTGATGAGGGAGTAAAGAAGATGAAACCAGAGCCTTCTCAGTGGTTCCCAGTGAACAGGCTACCCAGAGAGACTGAGGAATCTCCTTCCCAGGAGATATATAAAACACAGCTGATGACCCTGGTCACCTGCTGTAGGTGACCTGGCTCTAAGCAGGGCATTGGACTTGGTCTCTAGATCTGCCTTTTCACATCGGTTGTTCTGTGGTTCTATTCTAATGGTATGTGCAAGGAAGGAAGAGCTTTTGAAAGAAAAGCTACTCAGAAGTCTCTCAGCCATGGAACTGGTTTTCTAGCAACTGTGAATACAACAGCACACACAACTAAACTGAAGTTCCTTGATTCATACTCACATGCATCCAATATCCAGAAATACCTACACTGTGGACACAGAAGACTCTAACATGATAGTCCATCTTGCAACCTGAAAAGCAAAGCAAAGTGTTACTGCTTTCCTCTCTCCGATACACAATGTTGTTAGGAATATGGTTTTAATGCTTCATAAATGTATGTCAGTGAGAACATGGGCTTTAAATAAAGGTTTTATACAATTTCCTAGGTCTCTACTCCTAAGCAAAATGTGTGGAATTTATCCAGGAAATATTTTTTGAAGAATTTCAACTACTGACCCTCAAAACAGTATCAGGATCACAAAATCACAGCATGGCTAAAGTTGGAAGGGACCACAGTGGGTCACCTGGTCTAACCTCCCTGCTCAGGTGGGGTCATCCTAGAGCACATTGCATAGGGTTGTGTCCAGATGTTTCTTGAATATCTCCAGTGAGGGAGACTCCACAACCCCTCTGGAAACCTGCTCAAGTGCACAGTCACCCTCCCAGTAAAGTTCTTCCTCTTTTTTTGGTTGGACTTCCTGTTCATCAGTTTCTGCCCATTACTTCTTGTCCTATCGTTTGTCACCATGGAGAAGAGCCTGGCTCCATCCCCTTGACACCCTTCCTTCAAATACTTACAGACATTGATGAGGTCCCCTCTCAGTCATCTCTTCTGGAGGCTGAACAGTAGAAACACAACTGTAGTGGATTTGCCTCTTTATACTGTCCATAGTCCCTCAACATTATCTCAATGCTAATGCTTTCAAACACTACCCTATATCCCTATAAAAACATAAAAATGCTATACTTAGTCAGATCAAGGCTCCCTGCAATTTAGCATCTGTGTCCCACAGTAATAGAAAGCTGCTGAGAAGGTATGGAGAAAGCATATAAGGCACTTTCTCTTAATAATATTTTTTTGTATCATTCATGCATCAAATTATTACTGTTTACTCCATTATTTAGATATGATATGTTCTAAATAACTTGTTAAAAATATTGTATAAACATCATAAATACATATCTTCTCTTAATACCTCCGAAGAAAACAATTTTGCTTTGCTAAATCCTTGTTTAAATGGCTTCAATGTGTTGTTCTTATACCAGTATAAGCCTGCATCAGTGATTCAATTACATATATATTGTCACTTCTTTGTGATATGGAGCTTAGTTCCAAAAAGTTCTCCTTAACAGAGGAATAAGTGGGGCAGGCAGTGAGATTTAAGGTGGCAACATAGCTCCTCTTGTTCAGACTCTCTAGAGACTGTCCCCCTAAACACTTTCTCTTCAATCCCATTTTCTTTAAGATAATAGTGTAAATAACTGGATGACAGAAAAAACCAGCTAATTTTATGGCTGCACCTCCAACTACAGTTTCAGTTCAAAAAGCGTAAATTATATTTGCAAACTGAGGCTTTGTTTTTCATCTCAAGACAGAGCCAGAGATTTTGTGAAGAGTGGTTGGTATTTTTCCTCAACAATATTGTAATCAAAACTCTTTCTAGAGCAAGATCTTCCAGCTTTAGACTTAGAAACATTTCTTAAAATTTTTATAGCCGACTCACAAACTCTGTAAAGTGCATCTTATAGTGGAAATGCTGACATAACATTAACCATAGCAGCAAGAACAGCACCACAGCAATTTATTTACTTGTTGCTTTTCAATTGCTTTGCATGCTATTATTCTCATTTTTATGGTAAGTTTTATTTTTCAACAAGTTTCTGATTTGCAGTTTTATAGTGCAGCCTTTACTGTGGGCTGGGTTCTTCTTACAAATTAATTACACTCTTCAGGAATTGCTTAGGCCTAGAAATTGGTACAATTTATTATTGTTTCCAAAGGGAAAACTTAATGACGTCATTACAGTATGGACTCAGTCCTATTGTAGTTGTCTCTATAGTGATAAGTATAATAGAATAAATAATAGTGTAATAATAATTCTTAAAAATCATCAGAAGACATCTGTTCAAGTCAGACAAGATTGTTGGCCTAATTCTCTTCTCAATTCCAAAGGTGTAATACTGATACAACTCCCATTTCTGTGAATTTATTACATATTTTACCACTTCAAGGAGCTAAACTTACCTCTTTTCTAATAGAATGAACTAAAATCTGAAGGAATGTATATAAACCGGTGAATTTAAGCTCAAGATTTATGGGGAAGGAGAAGGCAAGAACTTTATTCATAAGAGAGTTATAGGAAGAATAATGACACTATCTTAGGTGTCTGTAAACTATCAAAGCAAAGGTACAAGGAGATACTTCAAGTCTTAATTCATGATCAAAATGATGACTGAACTGTCATCACAAAGACTGTGGGATACGCTGCACATCTGACACACGCATAGAAGAATACAATTTGTTCAGAGAGACTAGAAAGGAAAAAAGAGGAAATGTGTTTTATATCAAAGGTGTAAATACTAGTTTAGGTGTTACATGAGAATAGTCTGATTGAAAATCTGTGACTAGCGTTAAAATTAAAAAAAGCAAAAAGAACTGCTATGACTGGGGATTACTCTAAGGCACCAAATATGTACAATTAGTAAAACCCCAGAGAGAAGTCTTTCCGTGACTAATTGAAGAATGAGCAAAATACTGTAACTAGAAATAAAGGGAATATTTACCTATCAAGAGACCTGTTGGAGCAGGGAAAAGGAAAATTGATGGTTCAGGAAAATTTTGGAATTAGTTCAGAAGTTATTTAAACTGAAGATGGAGACATCAATTGGAAAGGAAGCTCTTCTATATTGATTCTATTAAAACAGGAAGAAGAGGCTGAAATTAAGGTGGGAGTGACAACATTATGATATGATCATTAAAACATTGGACAGAGAACAGCAAAGTAAGCAAGGGACTCTAAGGAAAATCATTATCAGAATTGGTAGGGAAGGAAAGTGTGTGTGTGTGTGGACATACATATATATATATATATATGTATGGGTGAAAAAAAAACTGTAGAAGAGCTGGTAGCTTTTAAAAGAAACAACTGCAAATTATTCCATTTCAGATGATGGCTGGGGGAAGCAGCAGTAGATTAACTCAGCTAAATGAAGTTATCTTTACTGTCTTTAAATTCAACAGAAAAGTTCACAAAATGCTAACATGACCAAATACTGAGAAGGAATATTAAGGAAAGCATTCATATGGGACTATAGGTTGATGAGAAAAGAGATGTAATTATGAAGAGATTTCCAACAAAACACCACTCCATTCGTACATTAATAATACCAGGAAAGAAGATGTTATTTCGTTAATGAGTGGAGACAAATTTGGTGTACTAACAAATCACGTGTGTTTGCAGCCTTGTTTGTAATCTCCTATTGGGAAGATTCAACCCACACCCCAAATCCCATTGTGGACTTGAAGGAGCTTAGATTCCACATGCTCCTTTGCATTACTTTTCATTTCAGTCTTAAGGTAAAATCACAGAAGGACTTCTCCGATGAAATGCAAGAAATGCAAAGTGTGAAGTCTATTTCGTAAAGTGCTACCCTATAAGTTCAGGTGCCAATGTCACTACTCATTATGTTAATTGTTTCAGCCTTTATCCACTAAAAACTAATACAGGAATCTAATAGGGAAAAAGAAATAGTAGCACACTTTCTACACTCATGTGTCATCTATATCAAGGTAAAAATATTCTGATTTATAACACTGGAGAAGTATGAGGGAGAATTTGATATGCTGTTGGTTAATCAGCTTCTTTCCCTGGATTCATCTTACCTGATACTTCATGATATTACAGAAAATGTCAAAATATCCTTCCTCACTTTTGAGATCTTCTTACTTTATCCATATTATTAGTGCTATCTCTCCTATGGTGACATTCAAAAGTTGAAGAAATTGCAGTATAAGTAGACAAGGCAGCAAAGAGTGGAAGAAAGTCTTGCAGCATTCCTCCGAAGTACGTATTTTTTATTCATATTGCCTGTCCACATTCTCCACTGCAACTGTGCAACTTTATTCAGGACATGAATAAAGGAAGCACAGAAGAAATAGTCATTTTGACATGCAGGACAGGGTTTCAGAGACTTAGTAGCACCAATCCATAATTATCTGTGAGAGGAGAGGTAGTATATATTACATACATAAACTTGCAATTGTATTTCATGTGCATTCCCAAGACACTGCCTGATAAGGGATGTATCTGGGTACATCAATCTATTGAGACTAGAAGAAAACAATCTCTCTACTATGTCCATATTATCTTAAAAGAACAATGACTGTTTCTCCTTTTTGCTCACCTCATTGATATGTAGTTTTGTATATGAAATACGGTTGTCTACTCCCTTGATGTACACCAGCCTTCTGCAGTGAGATCCTACTTCACATACCTTCATTTCAACAACACAGGCATTCCAAGGTAACATCTCCAAGATTTTCTGAGTAGCTACATTATACCTCCTAGGCAGCCAGAAGTGCTGCCAGAAGGGTTTTAGATCCTGATCCAAATGTCACAAGAACATCCACTCTCTTCCACTGACTTTGCAAGTTTAGGGTTAGTTAATGTGATAAAAAGCTAGCCTCTGCACAAAAAGGAGTCCTGAGAAACAATGGCAGAGAGGGAGCCCAAATAACACCCTGATTTAGCTGCTGTCAAGGAACTGTAGAACAGGACAGCCCCCCAAAAGCTCATTCCCATTGCAATGAATACCAGGGAATGAGCAGGGAGGAGCCTCAATGACCTTGCCTCAGATGTGAGCATCAAAAAGTCCATATGGAGAAACCTCAGCCCATAAGCCAGGGGATATCTGTCACCATAAGCCAGTATGAGAGACTCCATCATACCACAGACTGGAGAGTCACTGACATCTGTATGGGGTGCAGGGAAAGGGCATTTTTATTGCACACAATTAACTATGGGATGTGCTAGGGATAAACCAAGGGCAAGGAAAAGGAGGAATCAAAGTATTTTGAGGAAGAATAAGTGGGAAAATAAAAGTACAGAAGGATAGGGGAGGCAACTGTATGCAAGCAGGGGCTGATCAGTGCATCTGCTTGGCCATGCCCTGTGCCTGACCTGCACAGTTTGTTCTGGCTTCTCACCAAACTCCCTTTCTAGCTATTTCTCCTGGCTTCTCACTAAACTCTCTTTCTAGTTATGGTCTCTGTCATATGTACAAAAGTGTTTGTGTGAGGCTCAGTGATAGCCCCTGAGGCTGGGACCAGGAGTCAGAGCAGTCCATGTGTCCATGGTGCCAGTGACACGAGTGGCATGAGCATGGCCGTGATTATTAGTGAAGATCCTTCTGGATGAGCCAGAGAGTAGGTGATGTAGGTTAGGACCAGGAGGAGGAAGTGTGTATCTGAGGGTGCAGCCACAGGAGGAGCTAGCAACTGAAGGGACATGGGGTCCAGGCCAGCCACTGGAGATTCAGTGGAATCTGGAGTTACACTGAGTGACCCACTTTTGTGTGTGTCCATATGTAAGGGTGTCTGTACTGGCAGACAAGGTGAGGCTGTAGCCTTGAAGGTTTGTGTGTCCATGTGCCAGCAATTGGAAAGACTGGGACCCAGAGACAGGTCCTGGGCATACTGACTGACCAAGACCAGTTCTGGGAGCTGCAAATATTTTACATATGTGTGTATGTAAATATAGAGATATATATATACATCCCCACCAAGAGATCTTCCTCTCACTCAGAAGAAGGAGCAGGAAGAGGTTGCCGGTGCTGGTGGTGTTTGTGTGAATGTTCTGTCTAACTCTGTTGATCTGTGTGGCTGCCTGTGAATATACATATATGGGTAGCATTGTACTCATGGGGTGTGTTTATTTGGAATACAAGTACAGCCTTGCTGCTGGTTAGACCTGGGAGAAAGGATCTGCAACAGCCACCTTCCTAGCAAGCTTCTCTCTTTGGAAACTCCGTAACATCTATAAACCAAGGATTTAGTTCTTTTACCCAAATCAAGTGCTGCATATCAAGTTAAGGAGCCTCTGCATTCCCTGAAATGATCTTACAGCATACAAATATTTAATGATATATATAAAATGTAGCCTTATTAAAATGAAGATTAGGTTTATGTGCCTCTTCTCTCTCTGTAGGTATTTACACAGACTGTAGACAAACTACAATCTACATTATTTAAAGAAAGGACTAATCTATAACTAGATTCTCCAAGGCATGGAAGCTAAGAAGTTTAGCAGTTTAGTTCCTAAATCTATTATAATGTACAACTAAAATCACAGGATCATAATCCCTGGTTATTCTTTTGCATTAAATGGTCATTTTACAGCACCAGATCTTTTGTTCTTTTTCTTCTCTTTTTTTTATTACTTTCTTTTTGAGGGATGTTAAGTGAAAATAAATGGTAAGAGAAAGAAAAATAAAACCACCTCCTCCCCAAAACAAAAATCCTTTCTGCTCAGTATTTAAATACCCTTTAAAGAGTTACTATAGAAATGATAGTATGAAAATCATTGAATTCAGAAGACTTCTAATTTGCTTTGTAAAGTCAAATTCCATGTCAACATTGAAATTACATGAAGATCAAATGTGGTCTAAAATTACACTTTTCACAGTTCAAGAAAATTTCCACTCAAAACACCCCAAAATCCAATGTCATAGCCTGAGTGCCACATATTAGAGATAAGCAATGTTTATTACATATCAGCACTTTCCTTCAGAAACTATCTGGTGAGGGAAGTCACTCACTCACTCCCCCTTCTCCACAGTGGGATGGGGTGGAGAATCAGGAAAAGAGTAAAACTCATAGGTTGAGATAAAAACAGTTTAATAACTGGAACAAAAAACCCACATAACATGGATGATAATAATAACAAATGTAATAAAAAGGAAAGAGAGAAAAAAATGAGAGAGAAAATACAAGGGAAAAAAGTTATGCACAATACAATTGCTCAACCAAGCTGACCAACACTCAGCCCATCCCCAAGCCACAACTGATCCCTTAAGATTAACTCTGCCCAGTTTATATACTGGGCATGATGTTCTATTGTATGGAATATCATTTAACCAGTTCAGGTCTCCTGTTCCAGCCATGCTTTCTTATGGCTTTTTGTGCAGCTCCTAGCTGGTAGAGCATGGGACATTGAAAAGTCCTTAACATAGGATAAGTAAGACTTAGGAACTAAAGCGATGCGGAATAAATAAAACTCCATAACTTTTGGTAGTTATAAAGTGGGTATGTTTTCAGAGCTGGACACAAGGGAGATAATTCTCCAAAGACTTGTGTGTCTAGCTTTGACTGAACCCTATTTTTATTCACATAGATGTTCCATATGCATTACATTGTGAAAGTTTTTCATACATATTCAATCCCTGGCCCCGCCTGTCCTCATCTCATATGTTAATTAAGTCCACACCCTTCTGAGCATGCGTTCTTTGTTCTGGTGGTCCCCAAAACCCTCTTCAGTGGTCCCGAGGCTGAAGAATGTAGTCTTCCTCTGTGTGAACTTTTGAACTTTTCCTCTTTTGCGCATGCGCCCTGGTTCTTTGATGTTTATTTGGGTGAGTCCATTGATTCTGACTGGCTTGGAGACAGGAGCGCCCCTTTATCTGTACCTTGCATTCTTTGGTCTCTTCTTGGTATTGTCCTTTATCAGCAGGGAGCTCCAGAAATTTGCATTTTCTTAGCCCTTTGTATCATGGCAAATGTTTAATTCATGTTGCTAATTTAAACAATCCCCAAACCCCTCCATTTCAGAACAACCAAAACATCAGCATGCTATCAACATTATTCTCATACTGAATCTAAAATACAGCATTGTACCAGCTACTAAGAAGAAAATTAATTCTGTCCCAGCTAAAACCAGAGCAGGAACCTACAAAACTCTAAAATTATTTCCTTCCATGACTACTTTCATAACTTATAAATATCTTCACTGCATCCAGGCCCTTGTTAACATTGGTACCCATGCTTTCCAAACAACTCCAACTTTGTCTGCCATGTAAAATCTAAAGTGTGCTATTAAACAATAAAATGTATGACAAGCGGGAAAAATGCACGGACCCCCTATGATGCCATAGCAAGTCGAAAGGGAACCATTTTATTGAGATACAGCATTATTTTTATACTTGCTAATAGTTTGTCTATTTGATGGTGTTTTCCTGCTTGGATAGCTTCAGCTTTTACTATAGGTTTCTTAAGGCCAAGTTCTTAACCAAACATCTGAGGGCTAACAGTCCATGAGCTCTGCACAAGCTTCTCCTCCAATCATATGTCTGGTCACACTGTGTCCACATGCTACCCAAATATGGTGTGTGTTCCATCGTCCTGTCCTGGTGAAGGCCTTTGTCCATGCATGGATTTCCTTTTCTTGCATCTCAGCTACAAGCCTGCCAATAGCTAAACATATTTTGTTAAGCTAGTCTTTTGTAAACTGCCACACCTCTATCACAGACTGCCACAACAATGTCCACAGTGACCAGCTTTGCTGTTCGTGTATTGCACTGTGATTACTAAATGTTCTTAGCAATAGACACCTGAAAACCAAGGGAGCATTTAAAAAAAAATCTAAAAACATCTGTAAGGCTTTTTGTCTGGACTTTTCCAGTTATTGTTAACATGTCAGTGAGAACAAAAGAAACTCTACATAATTTCACTTAGAGATATTTTCTTCCCATTTGTAGAGATAATTTGCTTATTATTAAATTACAATTTAAGTCTAGCTTCTGGAAATATCTTATTCTTTACTCTTTACTTGTTTCACGGAAATCAAGGCATTGTTCAACAAGGATGAGTTTATCAGAAACCACCCCTGCTGGAGGAAACCTTGGACAAAAACTGTTTTCATACAAACCATTCATTAAACAACTGTGAGTAATGAAGAAACTAATATAATTGTTGTCTATTCACAGACAATTCAGTAACAGGCTGGATTTGACAAACTGTTTGTTACAAGTAATTCACACCAGCTATGAATATAATCTCTCCAGCTGTATGCATATTTGGGATTAATGGAGGATTTTTCAGACCTATTTTCTCCCTACATCATCTGTTTGTTTTGTTCTGTTTGTACAGTTTGCACAAAATTGCTCAGCTTGTGGTATATAGCCAGCAATTAACACCACTTAACAGCTGTTAAATAGCATAATCGCCTGTTGTTATCCTCATTCAGGAACTAATTGCTCTCAGTGCACCACTCATAAACCCCCCAAAACACCAGGTATGATCTGCTGAAGATGATCTGATATGAAATGGGCTTTACTTTCCCTCCTTAATGATCAGGTAGATTGGCTATAAACATCTACAGAGTGAAAGGACACAGGAGCACTGGTAAGGATTTCTCCTCATGGAAATCAGGGGATTGGAGAACCCACAGGTGGCCAGGTTTTGTGGGTAAGAGGAGTTGCAGCTAAAACCACACACAGTATCTAGTGCCAGTGTGAATGTCACTAGCTCTGTTACAGCCCTGGTATGAAGCAAGTCATGGGAACGAATTACAAAACACAACATCTTCTGTGATCCTTGCATCATTTCTGAATGGATAGTTAATGTTTTCTCATTCCTTTTTCTGACTACTATCCTGAAGGCATTTTTAATGCAGATGAAACAGAACTATTTTTTCCCCCTCTTAAAACTGACTGCTCAAAATAAAAAGAATGCTAGTGGCAGAAATAAATGGAATGAAACTAATTAATTATTAAATTATCAGAATTTAGTAATGTGATTTTGTCACATTACTTACCTATGGAATACATTTAATATGCTCTTTTTTGGTGAAGCATTCTTGAAGAACCAGTAATCAATAATGACAATATATTTCAAATATATGCACACCTTTTCTTGGTCTGCAGCTACACATAGAAAAGAAATATGCTTCCTAATACAAATGAAATATGCTTTCTAATTAATGTGGAACTTACAAGGGCAGCAGTTGGAAGTAGAAGATGTGGGTTTTATTGCTATTACATATCTCTTTGCAGCATATTGAACGTAGTTCTATAAGTAATGTGAAGTGAATCACGGTATCTTGAATGTACGTTAAGTATCCTTTATGACCCTTGTGCTGGTCACTTATGCAAGATACTTTAGAAACATCCACTGATTTCAGGTCTCCTCTGTTCTAGAAATCTACTAGTATTCTAATTTGAAAATGTAACAATGGCTTGTAATTCCTCAAGAGATGGATAAGAATTTGAGGCCTCCCATACCATTTGGAAGGCAGTTTTATTCCTGCTCTTTGGGAGAGGAACACAGATACAGAAGTACAAAAAAAATGGTTATTCCACTAAGAATCTCCCTGTATTTCCTGCATATTAAATCATACACTTCCAAGATAATAGTTGCATAGGAAGGAAAAAATTTTTGATAGTCTGTCAAATGTTAAAGTAGGATGCAATTCAGCTTCCTCTTCAAGATAATTTAAATGGTTTAGGTAAAGATCCAGACTGGAGAACTGAGGTTTATTGACTCTGATATGAGCTAACACTGAAAACGAAACAGAAAAGATTTTATTTACACTGATATTTGGTTTTCTTTATTGTCTTTCTGTTAATCTGACACAATTTTTGAATGCTGTTTGTATGTTTGTTTGTACATGTAGTAGGTGTGATGGTGCATTCCCCTGCCACTCCAGGCTGCCCTGTGATCTGAGAGATACTCATTTGGCCCTGGCCTTGACAACACCTGGGGTTAAGCTCCCCTGAGCTTATCAGAAATGCTGTCTGTTCCTAGACAGTATTGTGTTGTCTAATGCGTTCCTTTCTTTTTTAATGAACATCTTTGCACTGAATAACATTTTTTCTTGTTCTTGCACTTTTTAAGAGTAAGAATGGGACCTCAGCCAAGGTGAAAGGCTACTATGGCTAAAGCCCACTCTCTTGTGACCCTATAAACACATGAAACCTGTTGTTGTGGTTTTAAGTAGCCAGAGTTTTTTATTAGTTGGGGGGGGGCTAGGAGAGAGGCTTCTTTAAGAAGCTGCTAGAGTTTTTCTCTGCTCTAAGCTAGCCAAGGTCAGGCAACAACGCCTCTGTGATAACATATTTAAGAAGGAGTAGAGAAAAAAAAAGTCTGCGCAGAACATCATGGCCGCTTAAGAGACAGGAGGGTGCGGAGTTTGATTAGCACCAAGGTCAGAGAGAGGAGAAAGAGAAGATGCCTTAAACACTGGAATAGGGCCCCAGCAATCTGTGAGGAATCATAGGGGCGAAGATTCTTCAGCCTGTGAACCCGTGGAAAGACTGGGAGATTTTTCCACGCTGGAACAGAGACATGCCGGAAAAGAGAGGCTGTGATCCTGTGTTTGGAGCAGAGGGGCCTGGTGGAGCCCCGTGGGCCGTGAGAAGAAGAGACGCTGGAGCAGCAGAGCAGCATTTCTTGGGACGACTGGTGGCCCGTGAGAAGCACTGAAGCACTGAGGCAGCTGAGCAGCCGGCACCTGAAATGACTGCACCTATGGTAAAGTGATTTACGTGACGACAGTACCAGGAAAACTGTTGTTAGTAACGAATCCACTAAGAAGCAGTTTGCAACAGACTGTTTCCGTGGAGAAGACCCCACGAGGAAAGCTGGGGTGGGACTCTCTCACTCTTCTGAACAGCAGCAAAGAAAACCTCTGATTGTAACCCCCCCCATACACACACTCACCTGCCTTCCCAAGCTGTTGGGGGAAGGTGAAGGATCTTAAAAGGGAGGGGTGGGGGGGAGAAAGGTGTCTGTAACAACTATCAAACTGCTCACTCTTAAACTCTTAAGCTCTGATTTTAGTAGTAGTTGTAGTTGTAGTAGTAGTAAATTCTTAACATTCTAAGTTAGAGCCTGTTTTGCTTGAGTGAAGTAGTTAATAAACAGTTGCTTGTAATCCTTATCACAAAAGTTGGGGTTTTTTTTTCCCTTCTCTGAGAAATTTTAGATCTATGTGTGGGCTCTCGGCTTTTAGCCAGAGTCAAACCATGACACCTGTTGAGCTCTCCTGGGCCACAGTGGGCTATGACTGGTGACCTACCTCTCAGCTGGGACATCTCTCAGAGTCAGCAACTCTGATGTTTGTTATTTCTTGGAGGATTGCCGACTGATGGATCATGGGCTGATATCTCACTCCTCAAGACTCAATCTTTTGCCTGTTGAGAAGAATGCAAAAACATTCCAAGTGAGTATTTCACAGAACTTGAGAGTAATTTTTCACAGGTACCTTGTACAGACTCTGTCTGTGTGCATATGCTATATCAAATGTGCTAGGGATACTGCTTTCTTAAATTCTTAAGTGCTTTAGATTTGTAAGTAAATTGCTGTTATAGTATATTAAATCACATATGTATCCAAGTTAAATTGTTAAGTTAATAACTTAAGTGTGAAATAAATGCTGTCAAATGTTAAGTTATAAGTTAAGTGCTGTTAAGTCAAAAGTTAAGTGTAGCCGGGCCTTTGGGCTGCATCCCTGTTTGTCCTTATACCTTCTGCCCTTTTTTCTCACCAACAACCCCTTGTCCCCGACCCNTCAGAAATGCTGTCTGTTCCTAGACAGTATTGTGTTGTCTAATGCGTTCCTTTCTTTTTTAATGAACATCTTTGCACTGAATAACATTTTTTCTTGTTCTTGCACTTTTTAAGAGTAAGAATGGGACCTCAGCCAAGGTGAAAGGCTACTATGGNTACTGATTTTAGATTTTTGTGTATTTTTCCTTGTTATATTTTAACTGTTTAGTAAGTAGTAGTGAACCTTGCTATGAACTCTGTTGTGCCATTGCTTTTATATTAGGCCTGCTTTTGCTGATACCTTTGCTGGTGATTTTTTGAGCAACCTTAAAACACTCATTTCACAGCAGTAGGTTCAAGCATCACTTTCAGGAGCTATAACCTTTGCATATGATTCATGTTACCAAACAAACACACAAAAAGAAACCTAACAAAAAAACCAACAAAACCCAAACAACAACAAAGGAGAAGAAACAACAGAAATAACTCCAAACTTCAACTTTAAAGTGAAAATTCACAAATATTAAATGAAATTTAGATGCATCCATTCCAGGTCAAATCTATTTCACTGTACAAATTTATACTATGACTATGTGCTTGTTTCTGTTAAAAGGTTCTGCCTTAGTATAACTGCAGAAGTTTAGCAAGAATTCATTGTTTTGGCAGTGAAAATGATGGTCCAAGTATAATGCTTCTGTCTGCAATCCTAGTTCCCAGAAGTTACAAATCCAAGCTGGGTCCTTTTGTTCCTTTACAGCAACAGGAAAGAATTACGGCTTTAATAATAGCCAGCCTGCTGATCAAGAGACCTATACCACTTTCAATGGCTCGTACTAAAAACAAAAGGTCTGAAACCCGGATTGTGTTCCACATCATGTGTGTCTACATTAGAATTAGGTATATATATGAGGTGGTGATTTCCAGGATAAAACAGCTTGATGAATCCACCTTGATCATTCATTTACAGGTGATCATTCATTTACACTGACTCTGAAAAATCAAGATGGTGTTACCTATCAAGATATACTATCAAGATAGTGTTATCTATCAAGATACACTATCAAGATAGTGTAATCTATCAAGATATACTATCAAGATNTTGAGCTCTCCTGGGCCACAGTGGGCTATGACTGGTGACCTACCTCTCAGCTGGGACATCTCTCAGAGTCAGCAACTCTGATGTTTGTTATTTCTTGGAGGATTGCCGACTGATGGATCATGGGCTGATATCTCACTCCTCAAGACTCAATCTTTTGCCTGTTGAGAAGAATGCAAAAACATTCCAAGTGAGTATTTCACAGAACTTGAGAGTAATTTTTCACAGGTACCTTGTACAGACTCTGTCTGTGTGCATATGCTATATCAAATGTGCTAGGGATACTGCTTTCTTAAATTCTTAAGTGCTTTAGATTTGTAAGTAAATTGCTGTTATAGTATATTAAATCACATATGTATCCAAGTTAAATTGTTAAGTTAATAACTTAAGTGTGAAATAAATGCTGTCAAATGTTAAGTTATAAGTTAAGTGCTGTTAAGTCAAAAGTTAAGTGTAGCCGGGCCTTTGGGCTGCATCCCTGTTTGTCCTTATACCTTCTGCCCTTTTTTCTCACCAACAACCCCTTGTCCCCGACCCCTGCCACAACCACAGCCTCCACATATGTGGTCTTGTGTTTATTTCAGTCCAGACTGATACTGATTTTAGATTTTTGTGTATTTTTCCTTGTTATATTTTAACTGTTTAGTAAGTAGTAGTGAACCTTGCTATGAACTCTGTTGTGCCATTGCTTTTATATTAGGCCTGCTTTTGCTGATACCTTTGCTGGTGATTTTTTGAGCAACCTTAAAACACTCATTTCACAGCAGTAGGTTCAAGCATCACTTTCAGGAGCTATAACCTTTGCATATGATTCATGTTACCAAACAAACACACAAAAAGAAACCTAACAAAAAAACCAACAAAACCCAAACAACAACAAAGGAGAAGAAACAACAGAAATAACTCCAAACTTCAACTTTAAAGTGAAAATTCACAAATATTAAATGAAATTTAGATGCATCCATTCCAGGTCAAATCTATTTCACTGTACAAATTTATACTATGACTATGTGCTTGTTTCTGTTAAAAGGTTCTGCCTTAGTATAACTGCAGAAGTTTAGCAAGAATTCATTGTTTTGGCAGTGAAAATGATGGTCCAAGTATAATGCTTCTGTCTGCAATCCTAGTTCCCAGAAGTTACAAATCCAAGCTGGGTCCTTTTGTTCCTTTACAGCAACAGGAAAGAATTACGGCTTTAATAATAGCCAGCCTGCTGATCAAGAGACCTATACCACTTTCAATGGCTCGTACTAAAAACAAAAGGTCTGAAACCCGGATTGTGTTCCACATCATGTGTGTCTACATTAGAATTAGGTATATATATGAGGTGGTGATTTCCAGGATAAAACAGCTTGATGAATCCACCTTGATCATTCATTTACAGGTGATCATTCATTTACACTGACTCTGAAAAATCAAGATGGTGTTACCTATCAAGATATACTATCAAGATAGTGTTATCTATCAAGATACACTATCAAGATAGTGTAATCTATCAAGATATACTATCAAGATAGTGTAACCTACTAGTTTGATTACTAGAATAATCATCCAAGGAGGAAGCTGGGATTTGAAAGTTTTCCCTACACAAGAAGGTTCAGATTTACAGCTTTATCTCTCTGTGGAGGTTGGGACCAGGTGAGTAAATTAGTGACAGTTCTTCAGAATTCACAGAACACCTCCCTTTGTCCAGAAATTTCACACACGTGTTCACATCCTCAAAATTCGTCCTCTTCTCCTTGAAGCAAGGTTCAATCCTTCAGCCTGCCACCTCTTCACTTTTCCCCAACCTCTGCAGGAATATACTGCAGCAAGTACAGTCTCTCAGAGGTATCAACATCACATTACCTTGTTAAGATGAAAACCACAAAATTCCAGCTTTTCCAGGAGACAAAGTATAAAGAAAAGCTTTTCTGAAGCTGTTATGTATCACAGAAGATTTTATTGCTCTAGGCAAGTGCCTGATATCCCTATAGCAGTGGGTATTACATATAATCTCAAAGGAAAGCATGCTGAAGATTTTCTATTAAATACACCACCCAAAACCCCATGAACTTTCAAAGAAAAAAATCCAGTAGTCAGCTGAGTTTTGGATGGAATACAAAATTCAGGAAAAGCAGCTGTGTCAATGAATTTTCTCTTTTGACTTGTTTTTTTCATGCCTTCTTTCTTTTTTTCTAAGCATTTAATAAAATTTTCAGATGTTTTACAGTACTGTTTGTGATGGGCAAAGGCAAGAGACAACTTTCCAAAACACTGCACATGTTTCACACAACACCAGACAGTCTATTTCAGTAAGAGCATTGACATTCAAGCACTTATAAACAATTTGCATCCAAATGTTATTTTTATGTTTTTAATTGATATTACTAGTCCTTCTTCCAAAGAGCATCAAAGTTCAACCCAAGTAGGGTGGGATCAGTACCCAGAAGTGGATTTTCTGTCAATGACAAGTTGAAGGTAAAATCAGATACCGTTTAAATGATTCTTCTGACAACTGCAAGTATAACAAAATTGGCCAAAGAAAAATAACAAACTACTTCTGTGGAATGCCATGTTTGTCTATGAAGGATGACTACTAGTGAGAAATAAATGACTAGGTAAGAAATTACCTGTACCTTTAGAAAGAGCCTTTAAGGTCTACGAAATTTCTCATTTACAGCCTATTGCTAAATCAAGAGTTTTTTACAGATATAACTGAGTTCTTCTTTTGACTAATCACTAAATAGGAAAAACATCAAAGCAGCCATAATTTTTTTTAAAAGATCATAGACACATATTTAGAAAATTTGATGTTTTAATTCAAATAATAAAAAGGTTGTGAGACCCATGCTACCTGCTAATGAAGTACATTAAGCTTTGATTGGTGTTCTTAATCTTGCCCTTTAGAAAAACAGAAAGATATAAATTAAAAATCAACAAATGAAATATGTCATATAGAGCTATGTCTGCCTTGCATTACAAAAGCCTCATTTTGCATGCCATGTGCAATGTAGACAATTATTCTGTGACAAATACTGGCATTTCAGCTGATCACTAAACTCACCACATTATTGTGGTTTAAAGACTCCATATTTTTTACACCATGAAACAAAACTGAAGGTAATTTCTACCTTGTAGGAAGAAATCCAGGAGCAGATTGTGGTTAAGGCTCATTAATATTCTTTGCTACTGAAGAGCAAGGGCTGCTGGCAGTTTAGCAGAAATCATGTCAGCCACTTGACACTATTCTGGCCTTGAGATGTTTAAATCGGTTACTGCTGTCTTATTTCCATAGCAAGTGAGCAGATGTAGGATAGGATGGTATGGGTATGTTTTCACTTGCTTTCAGATGACAAGCCTGCTAACTTCAGGAATTTCTATTGTCTAGCTGCCTTTTCTTATTCTTGCACTTCCTTTGCAGTGATGTCATTAATTGTGAAAACAGACTGGAAAAAGCAAGTTGTTAACCTTCACTGATTTACAGATTTCTTTAATTCCCCAGTTCTTAGAATATCTGTTAAAGCTGAGTGGAATAGATTGTAGAAGTTCTTGTCATCAGGAAAAGTATTTGGAACTCTATACCAAGTCACATATACTGAGTTTTAAAACATCTGTTTAAAGTTCCAAAACTTATTTTAGACAATGGAGGGAGAACTGTTTTTCTGAAAAAGATGAGGTCTTTAATGAAGGAAGAAGATTTTCAGGATAATTTCAAACCCTAAAGCTCTTTTCTTTTTCAATAAAAACAAATGTGTGGTAAGAAATTTGTAATAGCTCCGCAGAAGTCTCTGAAGCAGGGTCTTTAGAAACCCACCAAAAGAATTTTTGTCGCACAGCTAGAAAAACATATTCAGTGCCTCCCACCACTGTCATTGCACTAAGAACAATATAGGACAATTAGTTTTTACTTTCTCATTAAGAATAGGCATTTCATCCTTTCTCTCTCCCGGTACTTGTCTTGTATCCAGTCCGTGTCTTACATCACAAAATTTTGGAGATGTTGGAAAATACTGAGATTGAAGGAAATTCTTTTCCGTATAGAACCCAATTAGAGCATGTAATTTATTTCCACAAATGTCATGAAGACCAAAGGTACAAATGAGTTCAAAAAGGGACTGGACCTATGCACAAAGAATAGTTCTTTAGCGGCTGCTGAACATGATCCTGAGGATGTAACCTTTGGCTTGGAAAAGTCCCTGAACTGTAATTATGGAAATCTGACAGCTGTACGAGGACCAAAACTGCTTTATCTAAGCCTTAACCTGGTAAAAATTTTTTTTTCCTTTTTCCTTTTGTGAGTTTTTTTTTTTTTTTTCACTTAGATCCTTTAGTAGGGATAAATGTCATTTCTGTATACCCCTATAAGGCAGCTCTCGCTCTGCTTCAGATATTTCATGTCCTGGCTACAACCTAGTTAGATTATTAGCTGTGTGACTAGACTTTGAGTTAAAGAATGGGAAAAATAAAGGAATGCAGTGGACTCAGTACACTATTTGCAGTAAATTTTTGTTAAGCGTAGCAGTAACTTTTTTCAGTGCCTTCATTTTGTTTATTGAGTTTTTTGAACACTGATCCAGTTGTTAATCTAATACAGAGAAAGAAATTTTAATTCTCTAATTATTATTTTCTAGTCAAGAACATTTTAACTGCTGATATTTGGTTTTGTGTTACTGGAAGGAAATGAAGGAGGCATCTCAGCAGAAGACTTCTGAACAGACAAATTTTGTTTGTTTGTTTGTTTTCCCCAGCAAAACTGGATATTTTCCTAACTAATTTTCTTTAGAAATTAGGAAATAAAACACCTATTTTGAGATTTTATATGCTGGCATTTACTTTATGCTATTTTTCATTTAACATCTGCACAACCTTTAATTAATATTCAGGTTGCTATTACAGATATAAAGGTACTAATAACAAAGCTATTCAGCAGTGACTTACATACAAGACAAGTGTGTAACTTGTTACAAGAAGTGAACACTACTTGACATCTCATGCTTATCACAGGCAGCCTCTTTGAAGTAGACTGCTGCCCATCAACAAATGTTCTGAGCCCCCAACCTGCTGCTCGCTCACTCCCCCATCAATGGTATGGGGCTGAGAGTTCCAAGGGTGGAAGTAAGAAAACTTGTGAATTGAGATAAAGACACTTTAATAGGTAAAGCAAAAGCCACACATGCAAGCAAAGAAAACAGGAAATTCATTCTTCTAATTCATTCTTCTTATGGGCAGGCAAGTATTCAGTCATTTCTAGAACAGCAGGGCTCCATCACACACAATGCAGACTTGAAAAGACAAATGTCATTGCTCTGAAGAGCCACCTTCCTTCTTCCCACAGCTTTTTTATTTCTGAACACAATATCACACTGATGTAATTCCTAGGTTTAGTTCTTAGTCCAATTCCGCTTCTGCTAGCTCAGCCAGTCCAGGAATACATCAACGAAGAGTAAAAAAGTTACAAGGAAACTCTTGTCTTGGATATATTCGGTTTATTGACCCTCTGCTGCCAAGAAGGCTTCAGAGGAAATCAACCCCAAGGGAACCCAAGACAGAGAACCCGACCAACTTCCTGTTGGCACAGGTTTATAAAGGGGCTCAGGTTTCTGGGAGGGGACTAGGGAAAGGCCAGTGGGAAGGGGAGGTGGGAGTGGTTTAGGGAGGGATGGGAGTGGTTTGGGGCAGAGTCCTGCTCTTAGGTCAGAGCAGGGAGGGGTTTGGGTCCATATGTGCGAAGAGTGGGAGGAGTGAGGGTAGGGTTACACTGGGGAGGGGATACAGTTCTAGAACAGTCCAAGCTGGGATTTACAGAACCATATATTAAAACATATAAACATAGAAATAAATAAACAGAATACACCACTACATCACACGGGTGTCGGTGTCCTGACCCTACTCTTGTTTTCTGGTGTGTAGCACCAATTCACACACAGTGGTAAAGTATTTCTATTATTCATTCTAGTTTTCACAAAGCAGGTAGCTAGGTGGTAACCCACGCACAGCTAGCTCACAGATCATCAGAACTTTACCCTATTTAGACATTTTAACAGAGGCATCAGCATTCATTGATTACAAATTACATAACTTTTCTACTAATTAGGACTACAACCCCTATTTGCTAGTTACATTTCTCACTTCTCATGTTAATTAGTACACAGGCACAGTCCTGTCTTCCATTTGAGTTTGGGGTTTTTTTGAGTAGATGGTCAAAGAGTTGGTGGTCGCAATCACCTACTGCTAGAATTACCTTTTCCCCAGTTACTGCTCAGTTCTGCTGACTTCACTCTCAGTGGCTATTGAGCAGACAGCCCAATCACCTTGAGATTGTCTTCACTTTTCCTTAAAACAAAAGATTAGCCAAGGATACAATTATCACATGGGAGAAGTGATTGTAGGTGGCTGCTTTGGCCACAGCAATCACGAAATGATTGAGTTTAAGATTTTCAGTATCATAAGGAAATAAAAGGACAGCAGAGTAGCTATCCTGGAGTTCACGAGAGCAACTAAAACTGAAACAGCAAAAGAAATCCAAGGGTGGAATCATTTGGATCCTTAAGCCTATCATTATCATGAAGCTGCTATTCATAGTTTCCATTGACTTCTTGTAGAGATAGGAAAAAATATAAAAAATAAAATTTTGCCTCCACCACTGAATGCTGGCCAATTTAAATGGAAAACTAGCATTCATAACAAGGGAGCCATTTATCATTATTACAGTAACATGTATTGTGTGTTACACCAGTCATTGGTGGGACCTCATTGATTCATCAGTAATTTTCCAATAAAGCTTAGGAAAAGAAGAAACAATATATCTTAGATCCTATACTTCAGTATTAATACTTTTGTATCTCATATCATCTATACTCAGATATAAAAATACTTTGAATGCTGCCCACTACACATTTTCAGCACAGTGGAAACAGACAAGCATGGGAAATACAGCATCAGAAAATGTCTTGCCTGCTCAGGATCAGAATTGCTTTTTATTGCATTGTTCCAAAATATTCCTGAATGGAGTGCAGAGCTCAAAAGTCTACAATAGATTGCCAGTTCAAAAGAGGAATACAAAATCAAATTTATTTCCCAGAATTATGAGTCAGTTTTTTGCCTGGTTCTTGCTAGGCTTCAGAGTGGAAAAGAAGTAAGGTGAAGCTACCTGTTTTCTCCACATTTTTTCTTCCTTACTCTAATATGCTCTTCAGGAAAAGCTGACGTATGTAGTGACTGAAATGCACTGTTCACTGTATTTGTAGAATGCATGCAGATTGTAGCCACTTGTGGAGTCATTTGTGAAAAAACTGCCCTTACAATATATTTCTCCAAGATTTCAAAGGACCATTTATTTGTTCTTAAGAAGCACTCACAAGGTTTAACTTCTGTGTTTAATTATAGTTACTTTCCAGTCCTCCTGCCAAAGAAACAAAAGGGGTTCCATCTGAGTGCAGCTGAGTTTGTTTCCAGCTTTAGCTCACCCTAGGAGAAGCTTTTTTCTCCATTGACTGAAGAGAGAAACTGAAGAGACACATCGCTAATGCAGGGCTCTGATGGATGAGTAGTGAGAGCTTGCCTTAGAACCATACACTCACCTGTCTATCTTGCTCTCACTTGATGGACTCCAGACCTGCTCATTAATCACTTTCGGAACCTCTCAGCTTCTTACAGTAAAATATCACTGATAACACCTTTCCTTAAGACACCCTCTTATAAACTGCAGATGATGATGGATGGGTGGGAATGGCTTAACTCAGATGAGTGGCCAGCCTCCATCTGTGCTCTACCCTTTCTGCAGGGACATCTGAAATGGACATTAATCAAATCCTGAGTAACAGGAGTTTACGGTGCAATTTTCTGAGGGAAAAAACCTAACTGAGTTTAGCCTACAATCAAGAGGTGGTTGACAAAGAGCTCAGAAATCTCTGCAGCAGTTAGTTAGAATGTGCAGGAAAGGGTAGCAGCTTCATCATTTGTCTCAAGCAACATCCTTACTTGCCAACAAAGCCTTTAGCCACCTAAGACAGATGTCTAACATCAGAGTGCGCAAATAACTTCTTTAACATCTCTCTAATCACTTTCCTACTGAGACTGCATGCATATGCACTATCAGTTCCTGTCACGATGTACACTTGTTCTACAGCAGCACTGAAGTCTTTGATTTCTTATGCAGAGGTTATGGAAACGTTATGAGACAACCATAACAAATGGAAGTCATAGCATAGCTAAAGGACTGCAAACCTTTACAGTCTGGTACTTCGTATGCTTTTGTTAGGTACTTTTAAACCAAATATTCAATATCACAACATATATTTGCACATCTGATAAATAATTTGCAATTCCAATTTTAAATGTAATTAATATTAAGTAAGCCATGAAATGTGGTGAATTCCCATGAATAATATTTTAATTTCTGTGGGATTTTTTAATATTACTCAAAGGGTCACAATGGAGGAAAATCAAAGTTTCACATCTGATGATGTAGCCTGAGAATCAAATTTCAAAACTTCACTATCCTTGTCTGAGGCTAAAATTAATTTTTGTAAGTAGTGGTTTAATCAAGCAAAGACTAATGAAAACTATATTAATATGATTAAAACCCTAAAATATAAAGAAGGAAAAATACTTAAACATATATCTTGACCTTAGTAGATTTTGTAGCATCTATTCATGAGGAGGATTAAGATAAAGTTGTTTATGAACAAATCATTATGAGCAGTTAATTTAAAGACCAAAACCTAAAGTTATCATTTTGATTTAATTTTTTAAGAATGTATTTTAAATGGATTCCATTAAATTTTCTGTGTAGTCACCACTGAGCTGCACCACTTGTGCAGCTTTTCCTGTCAAATATTAGAGCTATTTGAAGACCTCTTGAGCTGTAGTTGATACTGACATACATGTGCCCATCTTGTAATGATGGAATCAGAGACTGGACTATATTGAATAGAGAATTTAGAGATAACAGCATATTTATTGGTCTGATATCAGGAATTAGTACTGAGACAAAGAGTCTAACAAAAAACAAGACTATTAAAAAAAAGGACAAAAAAAAAGGGGCATGCTTCAGAAATGTGATGAGATTAATCTCACTTATTTTCTCCACTCAAGAGCTAGGTTAGTCCTGTCTTTCCTACACCCTAGACATCCAACATCATTTGTGTAAACTGCTCATGGATTATGCCTATTTCTTTTCTTCACTATGGAAATAACCCAGATGACTAGATAAATTTGAAGACTAATTTTTTTTGGTTATGGGTAGTTGATCTAAATCTCAGTTTTCACGTTACTTTTGGTCTGAGAATTATTTGCTCTATTTAACTGTACTTCAGTCATTTACAAGTTATTTTTGATATAATAAAAGCTACTTTAAAAAAAAAAAAACAAAACAAAAAACAAAGTAGAAGGAAGTTATTATCTATCTTTTCACAGTCCAGTGAGGCTACATTGTTTTCTGCTTTTCTTTATTTGGTGTTTCAGCTTCTTGAGTTTCTGAAATATTTAATTTGGTCTCTTTTCCCCTACTCTATGTAGCTTTATGTGATACTTCAGAAAAAATGCCTATTGAAAGTATTGTGTACATTATCCAGAAGAGAAGATACAAACCAAAGAGTTTTTTCCTATTGTTTTAATTTTAACTAAAGCAAAGTGTGAAATGCCAAAACTAACAGCTCTTGCAGAAATGACATTTTCAAGCTGTTGTTTCTTTATCACAGCAGAAGGTGCTATGGCCTTGTCTTGGCTCCCAGTGCTGGATCCAGGCTTATTTGAAAATGCCGAACTTTCTTGGTAAAGCGCCAATATTTTGCCCTAACATCTGGGTGATATTCAGAAAACCATATTCCCTGTCAATAAAATCTCTAGAAAACCAAGGAAAAAAAGCAGAAAATGTCGAAGGTTCCTAGAAATATATTTTGTAGGCATCAATGCAGCATCTTCATAATAAAGATGGTCAGTTTTGTGTTCATGTTAATGCCAGGTGACCTGTCAATATGTATTACAATGGGTCAGTAGCAAGGCAGGACTAAATTTCCCAAAACCCCTTTTCTCTACAGTTCTGCAATAGATTTGTGCCTCTGTGAGTCAAATAAATATATAATTGCCTAAATGAAAGATAATGCACTCAAGTCCACAAGTGAGGAAATTGGTATGAAAGGTCCAGAAACAAATTTGTTGTGGAAATCAAAAGCAGATTACATATCATATTGAAAAGTGTAGATTTGGGTCTAATTCTAGAAGGAATATGATAAAACATGGGGATTTTTTTGCATTTGGACTCAATGGCCTTAAAAGTCTTTTCCAAACTCAGTGATTCTTTGGTTCTAAACCACTTCAGGAAGTGAAGTAATGGCTGCTGCCTACTCTATCTATGCCACATTCAAAGAGACGTGGATGTGCTGCCCCTCCTTACTTCTGGATGAAGGGTCTGTGCATACAAGGCCTTGGGAACCTGAAGGGCCTCTCAGTGTTTACAATCCTGGTTCTCAGGCTGCCACATCTAACCAGCTCTACCCCATATATCAGTGACAGTCAAAGGACAGTCTGCCTCTCCAGGGTTTATTAATCTGATCTGCATCCTTGCAGTGGCAAAATTTAACTGTCTACAATAGTAAGAAACCCTGAACTGGCTCTTCTTATATTAGCATTGAAAATGTTTCTGAAAATTTTTTATGAATAATTTGTTATACCAGGCTAAAATCAATTATTGCCTTTCTTATTCTACTTTTATTGTGAATTACAGCATGTAATTTGTTATTTTAGATGTATTTATACACTGAGTATGGCTGGAGTGGAGTTAACTTTCCTCATAGCAGCCCATAGTAATGAATAAAAAAACACTAATAAACTGCTTTTATCTCAGCTCCTGAGTTTTTCTGTCATATTTGTTTCCTCTGTCCCATTAAACAGGGGGAGTGATAGGTCACTGGGTGGAGGTCTAACAGTCAGTCTGTGTCAACCTCCCTTGCCCTAGAGTTTAGAAAGCTCTCAAGTGGTTGCCCTTGTTCCGTGTGCCATATGCATCAAGAATTTGATACACATCTGCATTTCCAACCTGCAATTATTTTTCTGGCTCATGCCTACTAAAAAACTTACAGATCATTAATAAAACCTTGTAATTACAGAAAACTTTTACTCCATGATTTCTGATAAAAGCACAATCGGATGTCCATTGAGTATTCTGGAGACCATCAATAAAAATATCCATTTACAATGGAAAGAAAAGAAATAAGCAGAGATGACACTTATCTGTTAAATTCCAGAAGACCAATAGAATCTACCGTCTATGTCTTTATGAGGTGTCCTTGTCTGAATAGTTCATAGTAAAAATGAAGATTGATTTCCCTTTGGATACTTTACTTGGGTTTTATTATTACTTTTATTGGTTTTATGGTTTATATTTGATGATTTATTTTATTTATGTTTTAAAATATAGATCATTATTGTGTATTTTAAGACATAAATCAGTTTAAAATGTCAGAGAATAGTAGCAAAGTTTTAAATCTGCATGCCTAATGAAATGTTCTTCAGCATCAAGAAAATGCTTGCTTAAAATTCGGAGACACTCATAAGCAGATCTATAAAGGAATTGGGAGCCCACGACCAAACCTGGGAGACTGAAAACTTCTGTTTATCTGGAGGTATCCAAAATACACAGACATTTCCCCTGACCTCCCCACTCCCCAGTTAAGAGGCAATTCAGTTTGCAAATTAGTCTTTGGGCACTTAGATAGCTCAGGAAAACAAAAAATTTCATTTTTATATACATAGCACAATAGGTTAAGAGTAACTCATTAAAGGTCATAATCAACTTTAACAGAGCTATTGATGTTCCTAATTATGCTTTAGTTAAAGCTTTGTTATTTTCTTTATTTGACTAGACAAGAGGAGCATTTCTATTGTGTTTATGGTAGGCGTAATGTACATAAGAGCAATAATGTCCTAATACGGAGAAATGCTGTTAACATGGAGGAAACATTACCTTTAATTCATTTCTGGGCTTCCACCATAAGCTTGAAAAGCAGATGTCTCTGGAAGTCAAGCAGTCATAAAGTTTTTGACCTTCACCCACACTGATAAAATAAGCTCTATTGCTTTCAGTCTGTTGATGGCAGATGTTAAGAGAAAAGCATTTCCTTGCAAGTCTCAGACTCCTTGTATTTATTTTCCAGTGCATTTCCTCTGAAAGGCTTTTGGCCTTTCCTGTGCCATTGCTGAAACTAAGCAACTTGTCAAGCTTCTGAGAACCTCTGAAGCTTCTCTTTCTTGCTCTTGACTTAGATGGAGCTCAGCCACTTTGCTGCACCATTGGTTAGCTCCTGAAAGCCTCAGATGCAACTTCTTTATGTTCAATGGAGGACTTTAGCTGGGCACTGCACTGGCCACCGGCACCTGGAAAAGAAACCTTCAGGAAAAGGTCACACCTCGATATCTCATTCCAACTTCCTCATTCCAGGAGTGTGGGGCTTTTTCAAGAATTTAGGTTTGCTACCTCTTGTCAACTGAACTGCAATTACAAAGGTAGGCACATTCTTTCTTCTGATAGATAGAGGACTTCATTCAGCAAACAACCTCTTGGTCTAGTCAAGTATGCTCTTCCTATTTTTCTTTTATATTATGCAGCCCCCCAGAACCAAGTGAGTCTCCTATTCACTCATTTGATCTAGATATGCAGATTTGTTCACACAGGTGGACTTCATTCCCACAGTGGCGCTGTTGAGTGGACTCTTACACAGATAACATGTGGGTGCTCTAAATTATTACCAAGCTAGTGAACCATTTGTTATCATTTACTTAGAAAACACTCCAAAGAAACAGCATGTCTATGAGCTATAAGCTATTCTTAAGAGAAGACTTGACTTTTCTTTTGCTGTCACACATGCTGTTCTACTCTTCAGTATCTGAGAGCAGACTACTATCAAGAGTTCTAGAAATGGCTAGCTAGGATCTTGTTGCAATTTGCAGTTAGAGGTCAGTAATTTGGAATGAGTTCTTTTACAACGTTAGACTGCAAAAGAAGATGTGAGGTAAATCCAAAGATTTTTGATATTGCTTCTCACAGCAAACCTCATTCATCACCAGTTAACACCCATTTTCAGTTATTGAAATTCATGTAATTGCAGTTAATTAGTTGTATAAATCATTAATTTAATAATCAGTGGGCTATACTAAAAACTGAGATTTACATTGGCATCTAAATTTAATAATTTTTGATTTTTTTCTAATTAATAATTGCAGTGTTATAATGTAAGAGGAATTGAGGATTTTAAAGACCACATTTTCATTCATAGTTTGATATTGTTTGCTTTAATTTTGCTAGCTGGAGAGTAAAATATCATGGTGATCAGAAATGGCTTCATATTGAGGCAAAATAATGGTTTAACAGGCAAAAGAAAAAGTCTCCAGAAAAAAAAAAAACCCACAACCAAAAAAAAAACAAACAAAGAGATAATTGATATTTTTGGTGCATACATGATACACAATTCAGTTGAAATCAGACTATAAGTTGTGGGATTTTTCCTAGAAATATATGACGAAACTTAGAGTTGCTTTGAAAATATGTGTGTATGTGCGAGCAAAATATGATTCAAATTGAGCAATGAAGTGTAGCAGTCCAGTATGAAGCACTATCATAATCTGGGCTCCCCCAAATAACCATTATGTTCCTGTCAAAACTTGGAGCAGAATAATCAGTGAGTTATTCAGAACCACTGTGCTGTGGTTCTGAGAGAATTTTTCACTTGACTCCTACTAACCCCAATGGGATTTGTAAAGTTGGGATTTGGAAGGTAAGGATGTCTGACTGTACCTTTTATTTATCTCAAAATAAAAAGTCCTACTGGCTCTTTCTACTACACAAAGAAAGAGGCACCTGGCAATTATGCTAATTCCCTTCTTCCTTCAAACACCTTTCTGAATTACTTTTTAGACAACGTGATCTTGCAGCAAAGTGCCATTGCTTTGCTTATTTTCACAAACATTCAAATGTCCTTTGAGAAAAAATAAACACATGAAAAAAAATTACAACCATTTTTTGGTCATGTCTAGCCTGTAAATAGGAGGATTTTTTCATCTAAATGTCACGACTGACCTTCACTAAGAAAATGTTGTTCTTAACTTGACAATGATTTATTTTGTTCTAGTATCTGACAAGAGAAAGTGTTATAGAAGAACTCGATTTCAAGGCTTCAGATTAATAAAAAGAAGGAAAGTTTTTATCCAGAAGCAATTTAAAGTATAAGAAAAATAGAACTATGTACCTGCAACATGGATAGTTCCTGGGCCTGGACCCAGGTAAATTTTAGAAGCTCAAAGATAGGTTTGAATTGAATATCTACAGAGTATATACTCATTTTGATTCAGGCTGGTAAAAAATGAATGTTGATTTGTTAGTGAGATTTTATGAGTTTATTAGATAGTGCAACGATATTGTTTCTTTGCAAGGCTCATAGGAAGTGGTGGGAATAGCAATTATACTACAGTGCTAGTAATTCATAACAGATCTTGTGACAAAAATTTCATCTCTTTTACCAAGTACATGTAGGATTTTTAGTGATGATATTCATTAGTTCCTTTGCAATATTCAGGCCAGTCTGTTTAATGCACAATGTATGCACAGATCTTGTTGGCATTCAGCAAAGATAGAAATTGCAACAGCAAATTATGTCAACAATTCCATGTGCAGAATATGAGTTACAGAATAGCCTTTACTTCTAGAATGGTTGTCTTCTAATTATTTCTCAATTCTAATATTCACCTCTACACCTACGTAACTGAAATCACTTTATAGTACTGTATGCCTATTTCCACTTTTCTACCAAGCATCTCTGACTCACATTACCTTGGATTTAAATGAGAGTCTTTATCCAGGAGAAAGAATTTTTATCTATTCCATGACATGTAGGCATTAATGCATACATCAAACTAGTGTAAACACAGAGGTTACTTCCTCAGCATTTCTTTTATTTAATGGATTTTGTGTAAAGTTCCATATTTCTATGATGCACTATCTTCTATTTCATTATCATTTTACCCAAGTTTGATAGAGTTTGTACTGGAAGAGAACATGGAAGTATTAAAAATGGATCATCTTACATAGCACTTGAAGTGTTTCCACAATAATTCCTGCAATAGGACTATCATTCTTCCATGCCTGTAATCTCAAATGATTTTACTATAGCTTTTGTGGATATTTAGCGCTATTCTTTGAAAGTTTCAGGTCTTGAAATACTTAATTACATACAAATTTCAGTTTTCTTTTAAAAAGCTGAGTCTTAAAGATTCCAAATTTACAAGGTTTTATTTTCTTGGATATTATTTTTAAATATTGAATTTCAAAAGTTTCTCATGATTCTTTGCAATACAAAATGTTAAATACACCTTCTTTCCCATTATATCATCCCGTGCTGGAACTCTAACAGCACATGTATACTTTTGCTTGTTTTGTTTAGGATGAGTTGCACCCTTTGTGATATAGATGCTCTTTAGGCAGAGATTTGAGAAACCTTGCAAAGACTGTAGCTTCTTTTATACTTTCTCACTTATCTACTCTGGTAAGCACGTTTATTCCCAACAGCTGGACAGGGAGACTTTCATACAGACTACTGTACTGTGGTACAAGACTGCCCACAGAAATGTCTCTTGGTCATTAGCTCATTTGTGCCTTATTTGTGTGGTACGTATACCTTACGCAACATCCATCTGCTCCATTCTTGCCATGTGATCATATTAATTCTTACTGTGCAATACCTTTAGCATTTTTTAAAATTAATTTTTAGCAGCACTACTTAGCATCTTCACCTGTAGGTTGAACCCACCTTGTCTGATCTTTGTAATAAGTCATCGCCTCCCTCAATCCAGTTCTTTAGCCTTATAATAGTGTTTTGGGTAGCTGAATGCGTACTAACCCTATTGAATCCCATTTTGGGCCTCTCAGGGTGTGAGAGATTTGAGCTGTAGGGAAATGAACAGTATGTGAGTAGATGTGCTCCTAGCAGAGTGTGGTGGGCTGGGTGGCATCCCAGGGTCAACCAGCAAGGTGCTTGGTAGGTAGAGAGGAGCAAGACAGGTCCCTGATACTTCCCTGAGACAGTCGGTTCTCGAGTTCCACTTCACAGTCTTGTTCTTCTTGTTTTTCATACAGCACAGTGCATGACCCTTCTAAGGTCAGGAAGAATAGGGCAAAATTTTGTGGAAGTAGCTGAGATTTCGTGCAGCTGGTATCTCATATTCAAATGATACTTCAGAAGGAAGAGCAACAAGAATCTTTACAGTGATCATTGTGAAATAAATTGGAATTTGTGCCAATACTATGAGTCTGACAGACCTAAGTCTGAGCAAGAGGACAGTTTTAGACAACCCAGGATTTTAACAGGTTTTCCTTTATATTCATTTTGATACTTTGTATCATTAAATCAATCATGATGGAATTGATAGAGACAAAACAGTATTTTTTTTAATGTCTTTCAGTAACAGAACCCTTTATCATGTTGGAGCATCTGTCGTTAGACACAGGCAATTAATTTACCAACCCTTGCCTGTCTTTCATCTTTAAAACTTAACATCCTGAATTGGTATATTATTGAGCCATTCAGTATATTTAGACATCATTTGAAACTTAGTTGTTGTTTAGCTGCATAAAACAGAAAAGAGAGGAGAAGAAGAGAGGGGGAGAGAGAGGGAGAAGAGAGTTAAAACAGTGGCTCTTTGCCCCAAAATGGAGATACATTGAAGAAATCTATACATTTCCCAGGCTTCTGGGTTTGTTTCAAAATTGTGCTAGAAGTACAGAAAATACTTTTGTACATCACTGCAAATGTCTGAAATGGTAAGAATTTCTGGACAATACAGAGTTAAACAGGAAAGCTAAAAGGAATATTAAGCAAGATTACTTTATGTCATGATCATTTTAACTTTTCTGTTCACGCTGAATGCCATCAGACAGTTCTGTCTTTTCTTTGCAATTTTCAAGGGGTTATTGATAAAATTTATCAAGATAGCTTGTCATGGAACAACTACTTATTTATACGTAAAAAGCAATTTATTTTTATCTGAAACTGTAATTTGCAATGCCTAACATTGCACTTACGAAACATTGCATTGAGTGCTTCTGAATGGTGCTATTATTTCTTGCAAAAGCATGTGAACATCTTTTTTTCAAAAGCTAAAATTGAGAAGGTTTTTTTATTATTATTATTATTTATGATTAGCAGAAGAATGAACATCCTTAAACTGATTCTGTCTAAGTATCTGACAGGTAATTCTAACAACACATTTGAAGCTGTCATTATGCCAATCTTTTATATAAATTTCTTTCTTTTGAGGGTAGGTTGGACAAACAGTGAAACTAATTTTCCTGAACATGAATCTGGTATTCTGTGAAATGAATGTATTCATTGTAACAAAATGGTGTAGCAACTTAAATTTTAGTTCAGAAATATGTGAATCCTGTAGAACTGAATTTACCTGGGACTTCAAGTCTCAGGATAAGAGTAAAAAACATTGGCTATAAGAGTAGAAAACACTCCTTGTTTCTAACAGTATAAAAACTAGGGATCATCAAATGATGTAATCATTGAGCAGGTTGAAACAAGCAAACAAGAAATGTATTTTTACCTGATTAGATACACTGTGAAAACTCTGCCAAGCAGCATTCGAGATGTCAAAAGTGCAAATTGGTTCAAAAAGCAACACAACAAACTAATGGAAGAGAAATACATCAGGACTTCAGCAAACAAAAATATCTCTGGCTGCAGAAATCCCTAGACAGTTTGTTGAAAGTTGTAAGGATACAGCAGGAAAAGTACAGAATAAGCTTGTATCTTAAAGGCTTGCCTGGTTCTCACAGGTTCTGTCCAACCAGCTGCCACTTCCTATAGTCAAAGACAGACCATTCAGCAAACAACCTCTTAGTCTGGTCAAGTATGCTCTTCCTATTTTCTTTTATATTATGCAGCCCCCCAGAACCAAGTGAGTCTCCTATTCACTCATTTGATCTAGATATGCAGATTTGTTCACACAGGTGGACTTCATTCCCACAGTGGCGCTGTTGAGTGGACTCTTACACAGATAACATGTGGGTGCTCTAAATTATTACCAAGCTAGTGAACCATTTGTTATCATTTACTTAGAAAACACTCCAAAGAAACAGCATGTCTATGAGCTATAAGCTATTCTTAAGAGACGACTTGACTCTTCTTTTGCTGTCACACATGCTGAGGACCTTAAGTCTTCTGCCCTTACAGTCAGTAGAGAAATATTTATAAATTACCATTAAATGACCAGTAGACTCGGACTTGAGAGTGTATTAAAAAGGCAGAAGTTAAGATATATACCCTGAAAATGCTATTTACATTGTCTACTTTACATGTGGGCATACCTTCTGACACCATGTCCTCTAGCTATTGAGACCTTTTTCCATAAATAAGACAGGCTGCCAGGGTATTACAATGCTCTACACTGCAGCAAGTTATTTGTGTCTTTCTGAATCTGCATGCTCTACTATTTCATGTGCATGTGCTTAAGTTTGCTCCGAGGAAAATTTCATCTACAATTTCTTCTGCAGTATTGCAATGAATTTTGGTGGCAGGAATTGACATTTCTTAAGTAAATTTGTAAAATTACCTAACTTACTTTATTTCTTGCAAGAATTACTCTTTTTTTTTTCTGTGTAGAAATTCCATAATTTAATGTTATTTTATTATCTGCCTAATTTCACTGCTGAAAATTTTGTACATTAAGACAAAGTTAATTTATTGTTAGTTAATATAGTATGTCAGCCTTCATTTCTAAGTAGTTGAGTAAATTTTTATTTTTATGTGAATGATAATTTGAAAAGTTAAAGGCTGTAACTAATTGACTTGGGGAAACAGTGTTCTTGCAGATTCAAAGCAAGAATCAGAAAATACAGAAGTCCAATGAAACTCTCCTGTTTATCTAATTTGCAAAGAGTGATCAGCTGATTTTTCTCATTCACATCAACATTTTTTTCACTACTTCATATTGTGGCCCCTCGGTCAGTCCCAGCTCCTTCTTCAGCACGGGCTTGGTCTGGCAACTGCCGCTGGGCACACGATAGGAGGGGAGCACCTCCAGGCAAAAAGCCTCCCTGCCGTAGGAGGACCGGCTTAGAGATGATTAAGGGCTGCAGGGGCAGTGTGTACCCCTGCCAGCCCCTTGAGGGTTCTGCCAGAAAATGGAGGACAAGGAAGAGGCAAACGACCCTTTCTGGTTGAGAGAGTTTTAAGTTTATTTCTCCCTGAGAGCAGCGTGCCCTCAGGGGGTCCTGAGCTTAAAGTGGGCAACCAGGAAGAGCCAAGCCACTTCCTGTGTACAGACCTTTATAGGGGGGTTGAACCAATGAGAAGGGAGGGAACAAACCACTAGGTGTAGGGCAGGGGGATTAAGAGAACATTCCAATTTAGGGGAGTAACAGAACTATATAATATAGAAATACATAATATAGAAATGAACATTAAATATATACTGCAACAACTTCATACCCCTATTTTATTCCCAATAATTCTGTAGATCTTTGCCTTCCAATATACCACTTGAGCAGCTGCTCTATACAGTATGAACAACAGAAGCAAAGCCTTTGATTCACACCTTTCAATGCCATACATAAATGATCTCTGCGCCCTAGAATAGCTAGAATTTATTGAAAAATAATTATTTTTAAAAGTATATGCTTTTTACCTACCCACTTTCCTCTGTTTTCCTCTCTTTTTAATAGTAAATAATAGTGAAGAATATCCACAATTCGTTTTTTACTTAAATTTTTCTAAACTTGTTCAAAATTGAAATGAAACTTAGTCTCTACTTTCCATTGCTTTAAGCTAACTCTTCAAACTATAAATAAACAGAGTAACTGTAAATAAAAAGAATATATATGTAAATAAAAAAAACTGTAAATAAAAAGAGTAACTGAATATCAAGTTTATCAGATGTTTTCTGTCATTTCCCCTGAGTAAACAGAATTTGATATTCTAGTTACTTTTTTCCGATGAATGTTGAGGGGAAAAAAACACACAAACCCAAAACTAAACCAAAACCAAACCAAACTAAATCAAAACAAAAACCCCAAACAATTATAAGAAGTCAGTGAAAACTTAAACAGTTTCAGGGGTGCTTATCTGGAAAAAAAAAGGCTTTTTGACATCAGAGTTCAACGTAGATTACAACATAGATGACTAAACCTGACCCTGTTAATTAGATATGGCTCTTTTTTTTTTTTGAGATTTAGATTAGTGAGAGACTAACTGTGCCCTAGAATTGTCTCCTCCTCACTGTTAAGGGAAGAACAGAACGAGAAGCTCAACTATAAATAAATACATTCCCTGGAGAGGTGAAGCATGCTGCATATGTTCCTGTATACATATATTACCTTTGCAAATGCACCAGAATCTCATTGTTTTAATGACAAGAATATGCTAACTCTAAATTAATTTATTGCTTGTTTATATTCATTAATTCTTAAGATGGTGTTTGCCCTGGGCAGTATGTGGTGAAGAAATCTGATACTGTATATCAAGAGGATCTTGGCTGTATCACTTGAGAATGCCATAGTTCCCTGTGGAATTTTTCCTCTAACATTATAACATCAACATCAACCTGTACGAGGATTCCAGAATAGTGCCTTTGTTTTATTTTTCTCTTCCAAAGTAAGGTAAGTTTGGGGAGAGCAGATTCTGTTTTATTGCTACAATTCCTTAGGCTTAAACTCTCTTTAGTCACTTGAAGAAACTATGTAAGTTTGGTTTCTAACTACAGGTTAAGCAGAGATCGAACTGAAACAAGATTTGCCACTGTCAGTAGGAACTCATCTATGCAATAAGATATTATATTTATTTAAAAATATTGTAAAAGAAATATTTCTATTTCTGTGCCTTTCAAACAATATGGGTTAAATTTTTTGTCTTCTAATTGCAACTCAGTTACTGTTATTACTGTAATAATAACCTTCTGCTTATTACTGTCTGTGGAATGGAGATAGAAAGATTCCAAAGCACTGCTCACTGAGCTTTTATTTTACATAATCTTACATTATAATAATTATATAGTAAGTTTACCATGCTTCAAGATATATACTGAAATTTTCTATCTTGAGTTTCTGAATTACTTAAATAAAACATGAGTAAAAATGTTCTTACAATGAGATTAGAAAGATAATATTGCAGCGTCATATTAAAAACACTAGTAAGAAAAAAAATATTGTGACAACTTGACAGAGAGGCAAGGCTTTTATGTTTTGACAGGTGACATTGTGTTCTACCTTCTGGACACTGCATGAAAGTAGACCAGTTCCAAAACATACCCAAAACTTATCTTCAAATTGCACTTTAGTAGAATCTTCAGTGAGTTTCATGGTTCATTTTTCAAATGAGGTGAAGTCTCAGAGAAGGCAGGCTGAGTACAGGTAGTTTGGAGCAGAAAGAAACAGCTATTTCACAGTTCAGAGGAAAAGGTGTGAGGACAAAGGCCCAGGAAAATGAGGAAACAAAATAGGAACTTGGATAAGAAAGGCAGAAACAGAGGACCACAGAGACACAGCAAGAGCAGCAAAACCTGGCAACAGCAAAAATAGTACCAAGCCTGGTTTGCCCCCAGGCATCCTTAATCCCTGCATTTCAAAAAGAAGTATCTGGGAAAACTCTCAGTGTTGATGTGCATTCCCTTTCCAATAACTGCCCCATGTAGGGGTTGCTAATGGTACCAGGCCTACCTGGGGAAGGTAGATCATCTTGGAGTCAGTTTCCTGAATTGCAGTTCTGAAAGACCTGACTCTCAAAAAAAGCACAGCTTCTCTCCAGAGGAAGAGATTTCTTTTTTTAAAATTTTTTTTCCTGCCTCAGCAACAGTGGCTTTTTTTTTTTTTCCACGTTTGAAAAGTTAATTATAATTGATACATGAGGAGTGTTGCAATTGCAAGGTCAATTACTCAGAAGTTACAAAAATGTCAGAATTAAGGTTGCCTATACAGGCTTAATTAGTCTGTCTTAGATGTAAGTATTACCATCTATAATTACATTAGCACATCCAATTTTTTTTCATAGCATTCTTTCCTCATTGAATTCACAGACTGCCAATCAGGTTTTATAATGAAAGAAACTGTTGACTGTAGGGTACCCAGTTAATTTTTTTTTCACAAAAAGGAAGATACACAGTTAATAAACCAGGAGCTGAAAGAAAGAAGATTTAATAGTTGTGATTTCTGAATGCTTCTTAAAGAAACTGGACTTCATCAGAGTGTTCTACTCTGATTCTAGGCAAGTTACACTCTGCAGTGTGGGCTTTTCATCTCTTCTGTGTCTGGTTGCTCTAATTTGGGCTAGTGATTAGCAAAATACAATGTGATTATGCAGAGGCTGTTATTATAATGTATAAGTGTAGGATGTCAAATTGGGGTTACATTTGAAACCTTAATTTTGGTATTTACTAACTTTGGAGTATTCATCTGGCAATGTTTTAATTTAATGCTTCTCTTTCATGCTTTGTTTGTCTGCTTCTTAGATGTTAAATTTAACAGGGCTTTGCAGACCTTAGTGTCAGTCTTGATTTTTTTCGTCATGACAAAAGAATCACGAATTGAAACATTTTCAAATATAACCATGCCTTTAACATTCGGACTGGATTTGAGTCAGAATTGTGAACAGATGTGGTGACCTCTTAAATTTCCTTATCTTTCTTTCTTTTCTTTGGCTAATTCCTATATTTCCTTCTTCTTCCTGTCTGTAAAAATTCAAATTTATTGCCCTAATAATAATAAAGTTAATGTGAACTGTCTAAATTATCTCAGTTAGTTTTAACTATCTAGCTACGAAAGTCACAAAGTTTTAGAAAAACCAGACAAACTAAATCATACCTGACATGATTCATGTATATTTGCTCTTGTCATATGATGGAGAAAAACCTAAGCTAATATATTACAGGCTCATTTCTCATCATAAGCAAATATCAATGTTTTTATCTCGCCAAAGTGAACTTTTTGGAGGCAGCAGGGTGTGTCCTGGATCCTATCCCTTACCATAGGGGTATTTCTACATAGAAGTCTTGCTGAAGATATGCCAAGATGCTTCACATAGTATCATGTTCCAAGGTCCTCTTTTGCTCTGTTTCCTGGTTCTCTGATGTGCTCCTGTAAGAATCTGTGCATCTTGTGATAGTTGCATGATAAGGATCTTGTTTCTCATGGGCTTCTATAACATCAACAACTGGTGAATGCTTACTTTGGTTGTCCAGAACTGTAAAGAGAAAACCTGTGTACATATCACCAAGGTGGAGGATTCTTCTATAGCTCTCACTCTAAGTTCCTAAGCAACAGAGCATGCAGCAGTAATCTGCTTTGTCTTTTGGTTCAGCTCTCTTTTGGTAAGAAGTGCAGTGAATTTCCCGCAACTGACAAATCAACAGTACCTATAGAAGATTCAGAATCCAAGATTAGAATAAAAAGGTATTAATAGTCATATCGAAGTGCCTGTTCATGACAATAAACAGAACCTCATTGTTTCACACTGGGTTTTTTATCAATTGGTCTCAGAATAATTTATGAAAGAATTGTTTTTTGACCATATTTTCTTTAGTGTTTTGACCAGTCTAGATTTAAATGTTGGTGTTCAAAAATATGCTGCATTTTCTGTATGCTTGCAAAGCCCCAAGACAGAGAGAAAATCAAGTATCTGGATGTCACGCAAAATTTAATGATGAAAACATCAAAGGATAAGGATCAAGGCACACTGCATATAGTTTCTCTTTGATAATCTCTCTTGCCATTTTAGTATCACCTAGTCATCTGGAAACCCAGCTTAACCTAAACTAAGAAAAAAAGGAGTGAAAATAAGAGCAACTTTAAGAATATTTCAAAATTGAGCAGCCTTTCTATGGACAGAAAACAGCACTTCATTTCTGAAATTAATTTAAAAAAATGAACAGTTAATTTTCTGAATTAGTATATATTCTATATTAATCAAAATCATGCAGTCAAAACCAAAAATCGGTCTCAGCATCCAGAACCATGTCAGACTAGTTTGATTATCAACATATTCTCTTGCCATTAGGATACAGGTGGCGTTTTGACTAGAATCACATTCAGCTGCCAGGTTGGCCTTTACAACTGCGGATGTGGGAGTAGATTTATTGTATAAGGATTTTTCTTATAGCTAGCGTCATTAATGTTTAGCCCAAAATCTTGTTGGATTCGTCTAGCTTATTTTTTTATATAAATCAAAAAGCCTAAAATGTTGACCATCTTAGTGTAGACTAGGGGTTTCCAATACACCTATTTTTAAACAGAGATAATTTACCTAAAGATAAATTGGAAGAAATAATCTGGTTTGAAAAAAGTTGAACAATTTTTTTTTTACGTTTCAAAAATGTTGATAAGTCGTTTGCAACACTTTTAAAACTTCATAAATTTAAAATTCAGCTTTAAAAACTATTTTCCCATAATTTATACAAAAACTTATTCAACCATTAAAAATGAAATAAAATAAAATATATTTTCAGGATTAAAAGTTTCCACTTCTCTCATATGGTACAATGTATATGTTATAACATTATAAATAAAAGTAATTACTTTGTCTAAAAAGAAAGTAACCTGTTAATGAAGCAAACCAAGATTTTCCTCACAGGTTTATTAAGCATGAATTTTTCCCTGGGGAAATATTTGATATGGTCTATTTGATTGGCAACATTAAATCAGGTTTATAACTCATGAATTATGTTTTCCAGATCTATATTTTTTTATTTTACTATGCCACAACAGTGCCACAGCAAGCAGCTGTGGTATCTAGAGATGGGCTGTATTAGTCATATTTCAGCTTAAGCCACCTTAAGCAATCCTTAAAGTATCAAATCTCATGTTTTATGAAATAGCATGATATCAACATAGAACAGACAATTAAAAGAACAACATTGTCAAATTCAACAGAATACGTATTTTTAAAAAGATGTAAATCTTTATACCTGCATCAGACTTATTAGCTAAATTTTTGTGCTAATACTGACGAATTTTGTCTCCTTTGTAGAGAGATTCCAACTCTACTCTTTCTTGAAAGGACATGAAAAACCAAGAGAGGAGAAGCAAAAGAGCAGAAAATAGCTATTGTCCAACTGATTTCTGCTCAGTGGGAGAAGATGGCTAGAAGGCCCCCCCTGTTTCTTGATTTGAAACAGAGTTTTGGAACATATTTCCCTACAGTTGTTTTACTGATTATTCTTAGAAAACTCCCTTTCTTCTTTTTTTCATTGCCTTATTTTTTATATATCCATATAGTTTAAAAGACATTAGAAAGACCTTACATCTTGGTGGATATTATACCGGTTGAGACGATTATTTCCAGTCCATGCCTCAATGAGTATGTAGGTAATTATATAGTTAGGTACAGCCTTGATAAAGACTGTAAGTTTATTATTTACCTGAACAAACTGCATACAGCTTGATATCTATGCTGCTTACTTAGAAATCATTAGGAACCTAAAACTGTGTTTTCTGATATAAAGATGGGTGTGCTGATTTACTTATCATCTACCTACCATGGAACCAGCAGAACTAAAATAAATCTCCTATTTCAATTTCAGTGAGTAGACCTTCCAGAGATGCTACTGGTAAAGGAAGAGTTTTAATTGTCATATAAAATTAGATTGATGGCCCCGATTAATGGTTTTTAATCTCACTAGGCTCTTGTCTGAACAGTCACACTAAGATTGTTGAAGAAAATCAGAGATTAATTCAGCACAAGTAGGGATCTGAGTTAACATTTTTTATCACTAAAATTAGTGTCTGTTTTCCAGTAGGGTTTCAGCTTGTTATCTTCTTTCCTTTTCACATGACCTATCAGAAGCAGGTGGTCTGCCATTAATAAAAACCACCCTGGGGAAAATTCTGAAGAATCATTCCTTTGAACATGCCTCATTATATCTGCTTTTCATATTCATTCTCTGAGATATTTCTATAACCATTGAGATCAATACATTAGGGTGTCTAATTCTTATTACCTACACAAATCACTCTTTTCATTAACATCAAACTTACATTAGCAATTACTAACATATTACCATAATTATATCATTATTATAACTTAAACTTGAAGATAATTTATTGCCCAAAACCAATTCTATCAAACAACTCAGATGCTAAAACTTGTTATAAATAGCATGCCTCTGTTCTTCTTTCCAGACAATAAATTTACTTTCTATTACAATTTACATGCTGAAAATTAGAACAGCTTTCTCTAATGCTATACACCTTATTCAGTTTTCTTACAGGAAACAAGTTGAAATTTTGCTCTACTGAGCAAACAACAGCCTGTTGGGCTAGAAGACTTCTGTTGCCTTCTTGAGCAGATGCATTCATCTTATCAAAACCTTTAGAATTGGATGCTGTTGCCACCTCAGCTGTGGCGATTCATTTGAACTAGAAAAGTTCAGGTGAGGAAGAGGTATAATCAAGCTGAACAAAAGAGGGAAAAAAACATGGCAAGCAGAGGAGGCCCCACTCTGTAGGAAAGGCAGAAATGAAATCTTCATAATTATAGGATTATCTCAGTCCCTGGAAAGAACATTAAGCCAATTCCTATTTGAGTTCAGCTCCAAAGGCATGAAGGAGAAGGCAGTCAGAAGGAATATTTAAGATGGATTCAAAAAGGGTCACTCATGCTTGTCCAGTGTGAATGGCTACAATGGAATGCCTGGCTACATGTCCAGGTAAGAGCAGTGTAATATACATTTATTGAGGATATACATATAACTGAATTTATTTAAGCTTTGAACATCTCCATCCACTCATTTGGATGGAGGAAGTGATAAGTAGGTGGATACTCTGGTCAGCTGTATTCAACGGGAAAAGCATATATATTTCCAGTTTGGCTTGCATCCACTTGAAAAATGTTTTAATTAACAACTCCAGGGACTGATACTTGACAGTAAACCTCAAGAAGTTCGTCAGGCAGCAGTGCCAAGTTCTGCACATGGAGCATAGTAATTCTGTGTTATTAGATAGGAATCTACTGGCTGAGGAATAGCCTTCATGAAAGGTTTGTGAGGATTATAGAAATTTGTACCAGTTTGGGCTGGAATAGAGTTAATTTTCTTCATAGTAATCAGTACGGGGCTGTATTTTGGATTTGTGCTTGAAACAGTGTTGGTAACAGAGGGATATTTTGGTTATTGCTGAGCAGTGCTTACACGGAGTCTATGCCCTTTCTGCTCCTCACCTCAGCCCACCAACAAGGAGGCTGTGAGTACACAGGAAGCTGTGACAGCTGACTCCTACTAAGAGATATTCCATACCATATCACGTCATGATCAGAATATAAAGCTGGGGAAAGAAGAAAGATGCAGGAGACATCTAGGGTGATGACGTTTTTCATCCAAAGTCACTGTCGTGCATGATAAAGCTTTCCTGGAAATGGCTGAACACCTGCCTGCTGATGGGATGTGGTGAATTAATTCCGTATTTTGCTTTGCTTGTGTGCACAGCTTTTGATTTATTTACTAAACTCTTTTTCAACAAAGGAGTTTTTGCACTTTTATCCTGCTCATTCTCTTCACTGTCTCACTGGTGGGGGAGAGTGAGTGAGTGACTGCGTAGTGCTTAGGTGGGGTTAAACCACAACAGAAATTCAGCTACACAGTGAACTTCCATGGCAAATACCAATATAGTTGTAATATATTTGACTACGTTAGAAGAAATATGGCTAGTATATGGAGAGAAGTTATGATGCGTTGGTAGCTGGCACAGCTGAGGCCACATCTGATCTTCTGCACTCAGTATCGGTCCTCTTTAAAGTCAGATGTGCAAACCCTGCTAGAGCTCCAACAGTGAGTCAGCAGTGACGGAAGCCTTGAGCATGTGAGAAATAAGGAGAGGCTGAGGAAGCTGGACTTCATTAATCTGGTGTAGAGGTGATTAAGAGACAATCTAAGAGATGTCTGAAGTTACTTGAATGGCAGTTATAAAGAAGATAAGGTCAAATTATTTTTGGTAGTGGCAAACAATAGGGACAAAAGTTACAGAATCTGACTTGACAGTTCAAGTTGGACATTCTTAATAAAACAAAATCAGTACTGGAGCAGGGCAGCACTGAACCAGGTTACTTGGAGAGCTGGTATTGTATTAAACATTGACAGTCCCTGTAACAGAAATATTTTTACAAGGCAGAAGTAAAATTATTAATTGACTGATCATCATGCAATCACTTATGTTTTATTAGTAAAGAGACTAATGACCACTAGATAGCGAGATGACATTCTAAACACTTAGGTACATTTCTACAATCTATAATTAAATTTATGCTATAGAGAATTGAAAAAGACATCTATACGTTCAACAAGGAAACATAAAGTGATATCCTACAAAATACAGTATTTCAAAAAGCAAACATTTCTCCAGTGCAAGAATACTAAAATTCATATAATTTGGTTTGTTGCACTGGACTTCGGTTTGTTGCAAGATACCATATTATTGAAAGGAAAGGAAAAACATGCATAGTTTGAAGTAAAAAAAAAAATTAAATTAAAAAAAATCATACTGTGGGATTTTTTTTCACATTTCTTTTGAACTTGCATTAAGTATTTTGGTTGTCTGTTTTCATCAGTAAATGTAGAATTCTGTTGTACTGATAACTGGGAATGCAAACATGGGCTAGTCCCTTAACCTGTCAACCAGATGTTTTAAATTTAAATGTTTGTCAAGGTTATAAATCAGGTTCTTAACATTCTGGACTAATGAAACAGGTTGCCACTGTCTGTTATTTTTTACCTCATCTGTGCAGTGCAAATATTGTCCACTACACCCATACTAGATTGGAAATATTAACAACCATTCTAGGATATCTGAGAAAAGTTCTCTTCTGCCTTTTTGGTTCAATTAAATTTTTCAGCTATAACGCAAAAGATAATTTGTTATCACAGTCTTTAGGATACATATTTCCAGCTAAAATGTCCCACTGGGATCAAGAAATAATATAGCAGTGTTTAATTAGGATATTTTGCATGAAATGTTTTGCATAGTTAACTAATATAAATAAGCCTTTTTTGTATAAACTATGGAAATCAGAGTATTAATTCAACAAATGCACTAAAATTAGTATTGCGAAGGACACATTAAGAAAAGCAGAATAAGCAAATAAAAAACTTAAACATGTCTTCCTTTTTCTTCCTTCCTTTTTTCTTTTTTTAACTTCTGAAAATTTTTCTATTATCCATCTCCAGTGTAGCTTGCAGATGGATTTCCCAAGTCCAGCTCATTAGAACAACTGATATAATAAACAGTGCCACTGTCCTCCAGGTCAAAAATTAAATCATAGAACAGAATCACTTAAAATCCCTAAATATTCACTCCATACTAGAGTTAAACCTGAGATTGATCTGTCATGATTTAACCCCAGTTGGCAACTAAGCATCACACAGCTGCTTAGTTCTCCCTATGCAGGATGAATAAAGAGAATTGAAGGGGTAAAAGTATGAAAAGTCATAGGTTGAAATAAAAACACTTCAATAACTGAAATACTGAAAAACTGAAACACTTCAATAACTGAAATTACTACGACTACAATGATGATGATGTAATGAAAAGACAACAAAAAGGAGAAATAAAATCCAGGAAAGACAAGTGATGTAAATTGCTTACCAACAATTGACATGCTCAGCCAGTTCCCAAACAGTGGCTTCCTGGAAACCTCCCCCATCTTTTAACGGCTGAGCATGATGGCCTGTGGTATGGAATACCCCCTGGGTCTCTTGGGGTCTGCTGTCCTGAGTGTATCTCATTCCAGCTCTATGCATCCCCAGCATCCTTGCTGGTGAGGTGGTGAGGAACAGAAAAGGCTGTGATGCTGGGCAAGGTCTGCTCTGCAGTGACTGAAATGTCCCTGAATTAGCAGCACTGTTTCCAGCGTAAATCCAAAACATAACCCCACACTATTTACTAGTGTGAAGAAAATTAACGCTGTCCTGGCCAGAACCAGCACATGGATATTGTAATGTTTATATTCTACATTCATTATTTCATTTCCAGTAAAAGGAACTCTGGGTAATAGCAGTGTGCAGGAAACAATATGCTGCAATGGGCTCCAGTTGAGATGTCTAGGGATCAGGAACTGCAGGTATTATTCATCACATACTTGAAGAGCAGGTAGTAAGTTACTGAAAACCTCTTTTTCAATGGTCAAGAACTCTCTTTCACTATCTTCAGACTGTCTCTGGTTGTGTAAATTGTCTATTCACAGACATATTTCCATTTGTATTTGATTACTTGCTGCCTTTTCATGAGATAAGTATAAGTATTCAATAAAAACTACCTTCTGTATGCAGCATGACCACAAGAAATTTGCTTCGTTGTACAAATTCCATTCTCACTTTCACATTTATATTGATGTGGAAACATTCCAGCTAAATTAGTGTTGCAACTTCTGCATTGTGACGCTGTGGCATATTACTATTTAGCTTTTTATATCCTTGCAAATCAAATTTTCATAATATCTTAAAGGCATTCCAGATTGGGTCTGTGGCTCAGTGTTTTGTCTCCGATGTGTATGTGTGCAATAAGAGATGCAGAAAATATGCATACACACACACACATATATATATATACACAAATATATACATATATGTTTGCAGAATATTGTTATTCTGGTGTTTTTGTCCCCTCAAAATTTCCACTGAGAATGGTTTGTCTATGTGTATAGAATCATAGAAAAAGATAATTGGAAAAGATCTTTAGGATCATCAGATCCAGCCATTAGCCCAGCACTGCCAAGTCCACCACTAAACCATATTCTGCAGTACCACACCTCCGTGTTTTTTAAATCCCTCCAGGACGG
>WEIV01011307.1:1540337-1565541 GCA_013390005.1 Calyptomena viridis | reverse complement strand
TCTTCTCATCTTTAGAGGTTTTTGCAGTGTTGCATTTCCAACAGGAAAGCCCCGTCCTGGGGCCGGGTGGGGGCTGTTCCTGCCCAGCTGGACTCACAGAAGTGCAGGAATTGGGGCAGCCCCAGGCAAACCACGGGGAGGGGGGAGCCCCAGTCCCTCCCTAGGGCTGGCTGCTCTCACAGGAGGAGATTTAGTTTAGATATTGGGAAGGAATTGTTGGCTGGGAGGGTGGGGAGGCCCTGGCACAGGTTGCCCAGAGAAGCTGTGGCTGCCCCTGGATCCCTGGAAGTGTCCAAGGCCAGGTTGGAGCATCCTGGGATAGTGGAAGGTGTCCCTGCCCATTTCAGGGGTGGAACTGGATGGGCTTTAAGATCCCTTCCAACCCAATCCATTCTGGGATTCTCTGTGGCAGTGCAAACTCGTTTTTAGTTTTGGCAAGGTGTGAGAGACAGGAGCACGTGCAGAGATCCCAAATGCAAAGTCAAGAGGGCTCTCTCCTTCCCCCTTCCCAGGGCTTTGGTTCCCAACCAGTCTGGGCTGTTCAGGCAGAGGAAAAGGAACAGAAAACCAGAATGAGATGGTGAGACAGAGCTGCCCTTTAAGCTCAGTGTGGGAGCAGCCTGAGATGAAATACTGACTTTCTGGAGACACTGAAAGAGTCATAAAACCAGCAAGAACTAAGTGGATGTGGGGTCCTTGGAGCTGCAGTGTCTGGGCAGGGCTGCAGCCTGCTGAGAAATTTGGACTTCACCTCTCCCATCTCACCCCATTGGGGGCTGGAACAAGATGATCTTTGAGGTCCCTTCCCACCCAAACCATTCTGGGATTCTGTGATTCCACGTCCATGCCCACAATCAATGAGGCCCCAGGGAATGGGCAGAAATGGTTATTTGATTTAAGAAACAAAGAGAGAAGTTAATCCGTGGCAGATGCTCTCAGAATCATCAAATGAAAACCCTCTCTTTAGATAAATCATCGAGGATTTCCAGACCACAGGAGATGGTTCCTGGGACATCTCGTGTTTGCAGGGAGCTCACTGACTTCCCATTCCCAAAGGGAAAGGAGTGGCCAAGGTTTGCTGATGGAGCTGCAGCTGGAGACAGAGGGGAAAAGGCTGATGTTGGGATTTGCTTTCCAGTGAGGACCAGAGAGCACTGACCTCCAGGGTGAACTGAAACTTCACAGCCAGGTGTTTCTCTCCGTGGATTAGGACTTTTCCTCTTGGAAGAGGAGCCTGTGGGCACACTGAGCTGTGCTGGCAGTTTTAGTGCTGCTGCAATGGCACTCGGGGAAACACAAACCATTGTGTTCCTACAGCAGAGCGTGGGTCAAACAGCCCCCAGGGAGGCAGGAGAAACACGAGGAGCAAGGAATGAGCCTTGGGAGAGAGCAGCCCAGCTCCACTGCTGCCAAAGCCCAGGGACAAGGACAAAGTGCTCTGTCAGTCCCAGGGCTGAGCTGATGGCAGCAGCCAGAGATGACCCTGCAAATCCATCCTGGAAGATGAGCACATCCAGAGGGGGTTTCCTGGTGCTCAGTCTCGGGGATCACACCAGTACAATGTGCCCCTTGGGAGTCAAGTGGGTTCCAAAATGTCCCTTAAAGTCCTGAGGATGCTCAGACAGGCACGAAGAAAATGTCAATTCCAGCGGACAGAAATCAAAAATAAACGAAACCCCAGCACTTCAGGAGAGGTTTGAGTGCAGAGGGGAACAGACAAAAGACCTAAAAAACACCTGTGGAAGAGGGAGGGAAAAGCCAAACCAAGAGGTTTTTTTTTTGGTTTTTTTTTTTTTTTTTAGAAAATTATTATTAAATGCAGCTCAAACTGGGTCTTGGTGTGTGAAAGCTTTCTGATGGTGACTGGAGATGTTTGGCAGAGAGTGGGGAGGTGACTCTTTCCAGCCACAGACAAATCACCTGCAGCCCAAATTCAGTAGAAAAATGAAGTGTGGAGGCAGAAACCTGACCTCCAAGCTAATAATGCAAAAACAGGGAACAGGGAATTCCAAATAAACTTGCTGGGCAGAGGGCACACAAATATACATTAACTATCTAACTGCAAACAGTTGACACAGTGATTCATGGACTGAGCTTGAAAAAAAAATCAATTTCCAATGGAATTGGGGACTCTGCTATGGGCAGAGTCAGCTGGATGGGAAAGGAGTACCAGGAGGGCAGGAAAGCAGGAAGAAGAGGTGGAAACCAGACAAAATATATGTATGAGAATACGAAACATGTTTCAGTTCAGCCTGATAATACTAATTAGGAAAGGAGATAAAATAATTGGAGTTGGCCAGTCAGACTGTGAAATAAAGCAAAGGGTGCCTGACTCCAGAAACTCTGGCAGGGAAGCAAAGTGAGTGTATATAAATGGAAAGGAGGTGGTAGTAAAACCATGACAGAATAATTAGGAGCAAAGGGACGGAATTAAGAAAGAATAATAAAACTGGAGCTCATTATCTGCAGAAATGACCTTGTCAAATTTGGACAAAGAGCTCAAGGCCAAGTTTTGAAAGCAGGTCGGTATCAGGCTGAAGACTGACAGTGGTGCAGAACATTCCCCTTATCTTGGTTTCTCAAGAAAAACCACCAGTCAACACAGCTTGGAAAGCTAAACATCGTCCCTGCAGAAGAAAACAAGTCAGTAATTGGAAGCCAGGACATTCCAGCTCCATATTATGCCACAGACCATCTGACCAGAAAGTTTTAAGCATGAAATTTAGAGTTCAGCATGCAGAGACATGACCCTACTTGTATCCCTGCTACACCACAGAACAGAAACAGGGCAATCCTTTTTCTACCAGCTTCAGAATTTCCTTTTCAAAATGGGATTTCATCCCTGCACAAAGATGAGAGATACTCTTTGAGGATTAAAAAGATGAGTCTGCCCACAGTGTGCTTAACACCTCTGCATACACTGTAGAATCAATCTCCATTTATTCTTCCAGTGTATGTTTTATGTTTGGAATTAAGCTTGGAGATAAGTAGGTGGTCCATGGAGTTACTAATTACAACAGACTCGTAAATAAACACATCCATTAAGTCAGGAAAAACGCCAAGGGATTAACAGGTCCTGGTCCTCATTATCCCTTCTCCTCCCAGCAATATGATTTACTCCTCAGCTCCATCTTCTCCCTGATTTTCCAAGGGCCACGTACCTAAAAGTAGGATCTCATCCCTTATATGGAGAGCAGTCAGCAAGTACCAGCACGTTCTGAGGAGAGGGGAGCAGCTATTCCATAAATCTGAAACATGTTCTGGACAACAGCAGAGTTTCCACAGACCACAAGAATGACAGGAATTAACCCCTTTTGTTTACAGCCTTTAAAAAGGGATCCAGTGTGGATCCAGTGGTGTGAAGGGATAAGGCAGCAGCCACACAATCCAAGTCCTGGAACACCAACCCTGCACATTTGGAAACGTTCTGCACGTGCTAAATATAACAGGAGAGTCTCCTTTTTTTTTTTGTTTTTGTGTTTAAGTTGTTCTAATTAGGAAGAGCTGATTAAACAAGTTATCTGGAAAGGCAGCACTGTAAACAGAGGCTGTTTGCTGGAGCAGAGGTGTCTGGATCCTTCCTCTTTGGGGGTTATTTTCCTCTTATTCTATTTTACTCCTCATCACCCAAGGTAAACATGTCAGGCAGGAGAGCTCCAATTCTCCAAGGCCAGATGGAATTTTTCACAGGCCCACACTGAAACAAGGTCCTTTCCACCATCTGAATGTTGGCTATTGGTTCACTGCTGTTTGTCACCCTCCCTTCCCCTTTTTCTTTGCACTGTTTTTCCCCCTTCGGAATTATTCCTAAATCCATAACCCCAACACAGAGTCCCAGATCCCAATTTTTTCCCTGTTCCATGTGGACCAGGGAAACAAGCAGCAGCCCAAATACATATTATCTGGGAGAAGATCCACCCTCTCCCCCCAGGAAGGGAACTCTGGATGGTTTCCATATCTCGAGCCACTGCTCTGCTGCTCTGGGCTGATGTTGCCACATCTGTTTACACTGAAAACACAACTCTTCACCAACACCACAGCCTGATTTTTTTGTTTTTTTTTAACTGAAATTTAGATTCTGCAGCTTCCACATGTGCCATCCAGATCATAGATACCTCAGGAAGAGGCAGCTCAGAGGTCAAATATGCAACGTTCCTACTCCAGAGTCTTTCATGTTGTTTTAATCCTTTCATCCCAACATTTCCCTTTGACTTCTGGATTAGTTTCACATACAAACCTAATCTAAATATTGGTATTCTCAGGCCTCACCAAGTTTATTTTATGGTGCTCGCTTTCCTCATGATAAGATTCTTGCACATAAATATACATATACATATGTTTTTATACAAACACACACATATATGCATTTAATTATGGGAAACAAAGGACAGCTGGATCCTCTGCAAACCAATCTAATGTGCCTGAGAAACACATGGAACCTGAAAAAGGCACTTACCTCTGAGAAGAACATGACTGATGTCATTTGTGTGAAACCACAAATATTTATTTTTAATGAAAAAATACTTAAAGTGTGCCACAGTGTCCATATATTCATTTGAATAGTAGTACAAAGATATGTATTTCTGAGAAAAAGTCTTAAACACTGTAGAAAATAAATGTGGTTCTTAAATTATGTCAAAAGAAACCAGTAAAAAAGTCATGTTTTATACATTGGAATAAAATGAAACGATTAGAGAGAATAATAAATTATAATTACAGTATTTCAAATATTTGCTTCATGCTTTTTTTTCTTTTTTTTTTTTTCAGCATTAGTTTCTTACTGTGTCTCACAGAATAGGCCCTCAGAAGGCAGCAGTCAGAATGGGCTTTCAATGTGAATAATTGGAAGTGGAGCTGAATAAAGTCCTGGAAAAATGACACCACCATTGGTTATTCACTGGTACATAAAACATCAGGACATGGCAGTTTTAGGTTTGTATTTCACATGTGTTTTTGTCGATGGAAATCAGTTTTTTTTCTTTTTTTTTCTTTTTTTAAATCAACTGATTTTTGTATAGTTTAATGAACTAAACAGCAATGATGGTCATTAACAAGGATGTCACCCAAGCACACGGGATGGACACGCTGGATCAGCCCACGTTCACAAGAATTTGGAACCCTTTCAGGTCTAATTAAGCACTGCAAAATGTTCAAAACTATAAAGTGCTTTGAGATACAAATCATTTTTCCTCTTTAGAAACAGGGAAACAACCCAAACATGCACTTGAAACCTGAAACCTCCATGCCTTGGGATGCTGCAGCTCTGCAGTAAAACATCTGCTTTGTGCCATTGGTTTGAAAATTCCCTTTCCCATTCCCGGTCAGAAATTCAAATAGTGTCTAAATTGGGTTTGTCAGTCTCTTCCTGGTCTTGTTTGTACATGAAGGTTAGAAGGAACAGAGCAATATCCAGGGATGACCAGTAGGCAGTGTGGGATGTGACTGCAGACCAGTATCTGCTCTCCACGAGACCTTCCCTGAGCTCAAAGTCAATCCTGTGCTCCAGTTCCACTGCAAAATGAACCAGAAACAAAAATGGTGTTAGAGCTGTAAAAACACCAGCCATCAGCTTTGGGTGCTGATTCTACTTGTTGTATTTCAAACACACCTAATATCCCTGTGTTTACATTTCACAGGGCACTCAACTGAAGCAAACTTTAATAATATATAAATACAGCACAAATTTGACTTGAGAGTGGTGCTTAGCTCAGGAAAAAAAAGCAAAAAAGGAAACTAAACCTGCTTTTAGGGGTCTTTTTCTGACTTTAACGATTTTGTGATTCTAAAGCTTGGGAAAAGCTGACATTTTTTGAAGCAGATGTTTTCCTTATAGTAACTCTACAAATATATTTATTTATACTTGTTATGATAAGTACAGAGAAATATCCAGCAAATGCTGAGGCCCCACTAGGAAACACTGACTTTCAGGAGGTGGATGGTCAGAACTTTCTGAAATAAATGGATTTCTTGCCTTTTTAGTGTCTTTACAAGGAGCCTAGACCCAGTACTACAAGCCCTTTCTGCACAGCCAACCCTCCACAGATCTAGCTCTTTTAATATCCTGATTATTCCAAATATATTTCAGCAGTTCTCCTTTTATTTCAATGGCTGCTTTGATTAATGCCACATTCAAAGCAATTTCCACTGAATTTGAACTGGACTAATGGTTAATCTATTGTCAAGGCACTTCAGCAGTCAGAGAATCTCTACAAGCAGCAATAGAATAAAAAGGGCAAAAAAACCCAAAAGGCTGCTTAGCTACAAAAGCCAACCCTCCCATCAAAAAAGCAGCCATTTATCAAATGCCAGTTTGGAGGAATTTTAATTCCTGGCTCCAAGAGCACATCGAGGGAGCATCGCAAAGCGCCGGCACGGAACGACTCGTCCCTGTGCTTTCCCAGGAGCATCACCCCACTCTGCAGCAGGGAGAGGGAGTCAGAGCCTTGGAATACAGGAGACAACCACAGTCATTCCCAGGGAGCAGCAAAAACCCAAAAAAACCCCCAAAAACCCAGTGGCTCTGCAGGAAGGACACCAGAGCGGCTCTGAGGGGCCGTTTGACGGGAGCTTGGGCGGCTGCCAAACCCCACCACGAGCAAAGCCTGGGGCTGTGGATTGCATCATTCAGCCTCCCTGGCCTCTGCTCCACGTTCTCCTTCTATGGAGCAGGGATGGCTTCCAGCACAGAGGGATGTGGGATCCCTGCAGAAAGCCCTGGATGTGCCAAGCCCCCCCCAGAAGCACCTCATGGGCAGCTCTGGGGTACCCAGTGTCCTCCCTACTCCGTGCTCCTCTACTTCCCTCGAGTCTGAAATGAGTTTCTTGTCCTCCAACAGTGACTCAGGCAGGTTATCTGTTGAAATTAGTGATGAGCAGACAGCAGTGTATCATGTGAATGCTGTCACAAGATACAACACACTGGTGACTCCTTCAACCCCCCACCCTGCAGCAATGGGGAGTTCAGAAATAAAATCAAGTACGAATTTCCTTAAAGGAAGTACCTATGCTTTAAAAAAACCCCTCAGCTGCTAAAATTGCACTTTCTGTTCTGAGCAGTTCACATCAGGACAAGGGAAGCTTCTGCTTCCAGTCATATGTGTCTTTAAGTTCAGAACTGGAATTGCTTCAGAATTGGAAATGTAGAGGGAAATTGGAAATGTGTGTGGAAAAAAGGGTTTAAACTGCAAGAGGGCAGGGTTAGATGGGATCCTGGGAAGGAATTGTTGGCTGTGAGGGTGGGGAGGCCCTGGCACAGGTTTCCCAGAGAAGCTGTGGCTGCCTCATCCCTGGAAGTGTTCCAGGCCAGGTTGGAGCAACCTGGGATAGTGGAAGGGGTCCTTGTCCATGGCAGGGGTTTGGAACAAGGTGGACTGGAAGGTCTCTTCCCACTCAAACCATTCCATAGAATTTAAATAAATCCATTCACTGATAAATGGTAAGTGGAATTCTCTGCAGCAACTATATTGCTTTTCCTGCTGGAAGTCTAGGAGCTACTGATATGCAGATCCCATTAGCCTGAACACACACAGGCACATATGTGTATATATGGTGTCATATATATGGTTTGAACATGTATATTCAAACACAAACTTCCTCTGAGAGGAATAAAATATTAAAGGAAGACCAAAGACTCACAACCTTGGAGTCTTAAGAGGTTCAAACCTAGGAACAGATTCACAGAATCCCAGAATGGTTTGGGTTGGAAGGGACCTTAAAGCTCATGGTCATGGGAAGGGACACCTCCCACTATCCCAGGTTGCTCCAATCTGGCCTTGGACACTTCCAGGGATCCAGGGGCAGCCTCAGCTTCTCTGGGCAACCCGTGCCAGTCCAGGTCTCTTGGTGGACTCACCACTCACCTGTGGGTTCCAGGAAGGCCGAGCTGCTGTGGGGTAAAGGTGGTGTCCCAACAGTGGTGCCCTTCTTGTCATCCCCCTCGGCTCCCTCTTTTCCCGCCTCCATTGTCTGGGGGGTTGTACTGGATCGGCCAAACCTGGAGAACAGCATCCCACCGAGGCCCTTCCCGATGCTGGCAGCTCCTGCATCCAGCACAGAGGGGAAAAAAAACCAACCCAAGAAGCATAAATCAAACTGCAAATTAAAGTCAGCGTAGCAACCATTAATTAGAGCTGAGTGACAGGCGACTGAAAACACTCCTCGAGCTTTTCTGGGGTGGGAACAGCTTATCTGACTGAAGAGTGCACTGTTTATCCTGAGACTGATCTGGTGTACAAGCAAAAGCTATAATTTGGAAACTGCAGTTAAGGGAAAAAATACATGAGAACACTTCTGTAGAGAGAAATCTGGAACTTCTAAGGATATGTTGTAAAAGACTTTCATAAAAGGTCTTAAGACAAAATGCTTTCTAACAGTGTTGTTGGCACCTCCTGCACTTGAGAATCCCATCAGGGCATTTAAGACGTTCCTCTTGTTAAGGGTTCTTATGGTGGCACTGCCTTAAACACATTTAAAAATGTTATATCATCCTTTAAAAGGACTATTTTTAGTGAGGAATAAGGGTGGAAATTTAAGAGCAGTTGTGTCATGTTTTATCCTGACTTTGCTGCCACCTCATGGACAAGACATTAAAGTTACTATAGTAACCCCCCCAAAAAGCCACCCTGCTTTCACATACCACATATTTCTACTTAAGGACTAAAGTGCTTTTATATACTTTACTTATTTGATTGGGAAGATTCCTGGCACCAGGATTCTTCCAAATCCCATGCAAAGAGCTAAAGAAAAGCCTTGAGTCAACAAAAACTGCAAGTGCATGCTCAAGTATAAGCTGCAGTGAAGGGAATTTAAGCTCACTTAAACCAGGGTTTATTTTGACTCAGAAAGCCAGAAGGGAACAGACTTTATATTAAAACAGCCTGAATTTCCTACTGTAAAATCATGAGTTAAATGTAAGTGTAATAGTTTACATGGTGTGATTTTTCTCCTATTTGCCAACACCAGAAAATGTAGTCAGAAAACAAGCTTTAACTTTTTTTTCCATGAAGTAGAGTGGAAACTATTAAATCACTGGGATGTTACTTCAATAAGGCAGACAAAAATAAGGCAGCAATAGCATAAACTACATCATCTCCCCACAAGCCCTGGCTCCAGCATACTAAACCGGCTTTTAATTCATAATAAATGTCAGCTTAAATTAGAACAAAAAAATTAAACCAAAAATTCTCTGATTCTGTGAAACAGACAGGAATAGAATCCTGGAATGGTTTGGGTTGAAAGGGACCTTAAAGACCACCTAGTTCCACCCCCCTCCATGGGCAGGGACACCTCCCACTATCCCAGGCTGCTCCAACCTGGAATTGGACACTTCCAGGGATGGGGCAGCCACAGCTTCTCTGGGCAACCTGTGCCAGGGCCTCCCCCCCCTCCCAGCCAACAATTCCTTCCCAATATCCCATCCAACCCTCCAAGCCAGTGGGAATCCATTCCCCCTTGTCCTGTCACTCCATCCCTTCTCCAGCTCTCCTGGAGCCCCTTTAGGCCCTGGAAGCGTCTCTCAGTTCTCCCTGGATCCTCCCCTTCCCCCAGCCTGTCTGAGGGCACAGTGTGTTTCCAGCACCACCCCACGGAGCAGTGCAGCTCCACAAGCAGCTCCTGGCCAGGGAGGACATTACCCAGGATACTGGCTTTGCCAATGTTGGTGATGGACTCCCCGTAGTGCCGCCGCACCAGGACCGGGGACGTGGTCGGGCTCGGCGCCGCCGAGGCGCTTTCGCTGTCGGGGGCTGAGGTAGGTTCTTTAGTTGGGTTGAGGAAACTTGGCTTCATGTGCTCGTAAGGGAGAGGGTTGGCCGTGTTGTACCAGTGGATCTGCACAGGTGAGATGTTGCTGTAGTGCTTCAGGATTAAAGGTTCTAATCTATAGGCCTGCAAGAGGAATTGGGAAAAAAAAAAAAACCCAACGTGAAATCCTGAGTGTGAAGGTTGAGCAAAAATATATCACGTTTCCTGCACATAGAGGCCTCTCCGCACTCAAATGCAAATTATCTGTAAGAAGTAAAGCCTAGAAAGTGACCCAATGGTGGTGATTCACTTTTATTTTTGATTTTCACCTGGAAGATTTATCAGCTTCCCAGGTGTTTGTGCATTCACATGTCCCTGCAACACCTGTACTACAGGTTGGTAGGAACACACAGGTTACTAACAGATGGTTGTTACCACGCACTGGCAGAGTAAACTTTATATAAAATTAAGCTGATTCTGCACAACACGGTGAGGAATTGGTTGTGGAAATGTTTTGTTTGATGATTCTTTGTTGATCCCTGTGCAAACCATGAATTCTGTTTATTAAAAAATTATTTTTCTATGGATTCTTTATTTTACTTTGTTTACTTAGATGCAGAAAAGCATTCTGCACTTATCTTAAAACTAAATTATTATTTGCAGAGTGGGACCACAGACTGACCATGTCCTGGACATCCCAAGAAAATTCTGGTTTTGGAATAGCTGGAGCTGAACACGACCTTCAGATGAGCAGAACCACCATGTTTGGACTGAAGTCTGAATACACTTAAATTCAGGCACTTTAAATACAAAAGTAACCCCAAATTACTATTCTACATGAAATCCTAAATCAAGGTGGTATCAAAGAAGTTGCCAAGGTGATGGTTTCATCATCCTGCCTTTGATAACACATAAGGCTGGTTGCCTATGGAAGAGTCCAAGGACAGGGCAAAGTTTCACCAATAATTCTCTCCCAAGTACTATCCCACTCTCCAAGAGTCTGTTATTCAGGATCATTTGGGGAAAAAAAAGCCATTTTTTTCCCTGCAGGATCTTCTAAACTGCTTGTGACATCTTTTTTAGCAGCAGTATTTCTTTGGACAGATGATGTTTAATGGAAGTCAGCGAGTTAAAATCCTTGACTGAAAAGGATTATTTCTTTGCAATTAAGAAAAAAATCAGAGTAATCTCAAATCTTACACTTATTAATATAAAAAGAGAAGCAAAATACATGATATTTCAGCCAATTATTTGTAGGAATTGTTATTCTACAGTCCCAAACCCCAAGACACTGTACAACAACCACTAACAAATCACCCTCTGCTGGAACAGACTTGTGTTGATTCACACATTTTGAAGATCACACAGAGCTGATGCTTAAAAACAGGCAGGGTAAAAGCTGCAATTCAGACTCACCACTGGATCTGTTGGATGAAAAATGTTTAATAAGCGGTTACAAATTGTCCTGGGCAGAATGTGGTCCTGACTCCCACTGTTTCCTGGACGGATGCCACGCAGTGCCAAAAACACTGCTAATGGAGATCCCATACAGAAGAAATTCTCAACCTAAGGAGAGATTTCATCCATGTTAATAAGGGTGAAATGATGCTTTTTAACATGGCTGGGTTTGATTTCTCGAGAAGTCACTGCACCTGCATCACTGACAACCATTTTGGTTTGTCAGTTTGGTTGGGATTCAACAGTGAATGGCTTCATATTCCATTCCCAACCCTGAGACACTGCCTTCTAAAAACATCAAATGTCAAATTCAGTAGTAAAAGATATTTTCCTAAGTCAAAATCACTGTTTAACCTTTATTCTCTTATTTGAAAAATTAATTTTACCATTATCAGACCTTCATGGCTACTTTCCCTAGTAGTGTCCAGAGTGCAGGGCACTACAACTGGGCAACTCCCAGTGTGCTGCTGCTCCACCAGGGAAGAGAAAATGCTGAATTCTTGCTGAATGCACACAGAGGATGCTTGGAATCCCATGTGCCTTCCCTGTATGTCAGCACATGGAGCGAGAGCATAGGAACAAAGGTCTGTTTCATCCATCAGATTCCAGTGCTGCACAAAACATTCCTCTGACCTGGCAGTGGTATCCTGCCTCTGCCTTCCAAAGGAATGCCCAAGTCCCAGGGCATTGGAAAAAGAAAAATCCAGGTGTTCAGTGTGGCTGTTCAGTGTCACCTGCTTTGTCACCTCTATTGTCACTTGGGTCTAGTGCAAAGCTGCTTTGCTTTCTTACAACCCAGCCTCACACAGACCCTACACTTTGGACAAAGAGCTTTCTCCTCTTCAATTATGACAGAAACAGATATTCACAGTGCAATCCTTTAAATTGGGTTAGTAACCTTTAGCCCTGTCCATCTGATATTCCCATGTCGAGGATCTGAAGTGCACAATGAGGGTTTTCCTGTTGTAGAAAGAAATCAGAAAGTGCCTGCCAGTTTACACTTAGCAGAGGCTCAAAAGAGACTGGGATAATCCTCAAAAGGTAACTGGTTTCAGTGGTTACACAGCTTTTGTGGCTTTTGTTCCACTTCTGTTCCATTTTCCATTGACAAACACAAGATTAAGAGTGTCCAGATGGTTTTTTGGCTCTTTGCTGTGTGTGTTTTCTTTCATGGAAAAGCTTTTCAACAGAGTCAAGTCCAAGTCCCAAGTGGTGGGTACCTTAGTGGGTGGCACCACACCAATTCCAAAGCAGTGGCTGCTAAAAATCCAAAGTAAATCTTTATGGAAAAGGTTGACCAGCCCTGGCACAGCTTCCCAGGGCAGTGGTGGAGTCCCCAGCCCTGGAGGGATTTAAAGGCTGTGTAGATGTGGCACCTGGGGATGTGGTTTAGTGGTGAAAAGGTCTTTTCCAGCCTTAACAATTCTATTATTCTATGACTTTAAAACCAAAATCCTTTACATTTCAGCCACCAGACTCTCAGCAATGATGCAAAGTGGCTGAAGATCAGGCTGCTGTATAATGAAACCTACTGGGAACAGGGGACTAAAATCTTTACAGAAAGGACTAAAATCTGTCTAGAAAACATGTATTAATTTTGAAGTTTCTCCTAGAAGCAGGAATGGGGCATTTAATGTCTATTCCTGTAAATGTTCAATAACAGAGGAGACATGTTTATGAACATGACCTTTTAGTACAGCACTTTTCTCCTGGTTATGATTCATAAACAGAACACTTAATGAATTTATGTGTATTTTAAGCAGAAGCTGAGCCAAGTAGTCATCCATTCAACTTAAGACTGCAGTATTTTCATAATTAAATTAAAAAAAACCCCAAAAGCTGAATGAGTCACTAGAAGTGAGGCAGCACAGCCCTTTTGTGCATTGGTACATGTGGAGGACAAAGGAATGTGAAGCCCAGAATTAAATGAACAAGGAGCAACTGAGGTACATCCTGCCCTCCCCTCTTCCTGACTGTGACTGAAAATCATCTTCAACAGCTTTATATTTACAACAGGGTGTTGGCTTTGCCTTTAACCCACCCATTGCTTTAGCAGATTATTCAATTATCCCACCTGAGGAGAAGTAGAGGAAGGGAGACAAAGATACCTCACCCTCAAGTTCTTATTCTGGTGGCTTGTCCAATAGAGTATTAAAGTAGAACACACTTCATACCTTCATGATTTGGGGTTTTGAAAAGGGTCACAGATCATTTCCTTTAATATTAAGCACCAAAATAAGCTGCTGTGTTTATTCTTGCACTTGTCTTGCCAAAAGCCACCTTTGTGCTCACTCAACATCAACCAAAACCTAACTCTCCTTCATGTAGGACCAGTGACATCCATTTCATCCTACTGAAATTCTCCTTTGCCACCACTTCCATGGAAAACCTCTCTCTCTGGAGCTCTGCCTTAAGCCATGGGAGTCACTTGTGTAAAGCTTCACAGAAACAAAACAACTTCCTGTCAGTCAGGCTAAGAAAAATTATGGACTGCAATGGAAAAATTACCTGAAAATTACCTATCTAATCTATTTAGATAGATAATTCCTTTTTTTCTTCCCCTTTTCCCCTCCTTTCCTGCTCACCCTCAAGAGCAACTGTTCAAAAACCCTTCAGTTTAAACACAATTTAGTAACAAATAATCTTTCACAGACTGGGAGAGTATCAGCCTGACTCCAGCTTCCTTGATGGCAGAGATAACAGCCTGACACATGCTTTCAAGCAGAGAAAAAAAAAAGAAGGCCATGATAAAATGAATTATGATTAGTTTCCTCTTTTTTATGGCTCGAGATTGACCTTGGCTTCCAGAAGCCTTTCTGAACTCAGAAGGAAAAAGAAAATGTCAAGTTAAGAAACAATAATCTCTTTTACTCTCATCTATCATGTCACATTTTTATGGTTTAATATTTCAGGACTGAGTTGAGCAACTAGAAAGTGTTGCACATCCCACCCAGAAGCAGGAAAATGCCTTTTCCCAACGATAAGGAATTGTAGCAATTTGTACAGCTGATTAGCAAGCAATCTGTATCATGAGCCTGAAGTGTGCTGACTGTCAAACCAGAATAATTTGGAAGGAAAATCCACTGCTGGAGGGAATTCAATCAGATTTGCTCAGAGATGTGACATGTTAGAAGTAGTCTCCAAGGAAAATGGATTATTCAACCAAGTAGAAGTGAAATTATTTAAAATACATGATTGATTGATTCCCAAATGGCTTTTACCTTCCCACAGAGTTGTGTCTCTGTAATATATAACAGTCTTTACATAGGTTTACATATTACATATATTTATGATCCATATATTTAGATACATGTTTATATATAATTATCTATAAACATACATAATAAAATCATAGAATGGTTTGGGTTGGAAGGCACCTTAAAGACCATCTCATTCCAACCCCCTGCCATGGGCAGGGACACCTTACACTAGACCAGGTTGCTCTAAATTTATTACAAATATATATTTGTAACAAAATAGCAAGATAGGAATAGACTAAAATGTTTACCCACATGAACACACACGTCATCCAACACATTCAAACTATTCCATGTCTAGGGACGTGGGGGAAAAAAAAAAAAAGCAGAATGACTCATTGCAGGTGTATTTTTAGAGCATGTGGAACATTCAGGAAAAACCTCTCAGACATACATACCTTAAATTTTAAGACAGGTGGTTTTGATATGGTGGATGCCTTTAACCCATGTAACCTTTCTTCTATCTCTTTCAACCTAGAAAATAGAGATCTTTCTGAGATCCAATAAAAAATGTAGCTTTAACCTCTCTGATCCAAACAGGCATTCCTGTGGGGTCCAACAGTTTTGTCTGCTGGGAAGAGAGAGTGATGGTGTCAGTATTTCTTGGAGCAGCTCCACTGATTAAGAATCAATGTATGTCAAATCCTGTTCCCCTGACCACAGAAGGAATCAATCAAGACATGACAGTTCCCTTTTTCATCCCCCCAAGCATCTGCCCACCCTCCTTCCTCAGGAGTAGGTGACTCACCTCCTGTTTCCTTGGTGATTCTGCAGCCAAATCCCCTGCTTTATTTTGCTTAAAAAACCCAAACACCACCAAAGCCACAGGAAACTCCGTGGTCTGAGCATTATGGAGCTCTGTACTGTGGCAGAATATCTGGAGGGTTGTGTCCCACCTTTTCAACTACCATTAAAAAAGGTTGTTCACCTGTTCTTCCAGTTAGCCTGAATTAAAAAAGCAGCTGCAGTATAAAGTCTCAGTATATGTCTCAGTAGAATTCCAGAAGTTACAAGATATCAGGGGTCTATTTTCCATCATTTCAGACTGAACTGAATTAAAATGGCTCATAAAATAGAGAGCCACTCTTTCTACACAGAAGTGCCAGTGCCAAATGATGCTTGGGATTACTGTGGATCCAACCTGAAGCATTTCAGAGGATGCCTAAAGAGCTGGAGCATGGTAATTTTTCCCTGATCATATGCTGGGGATATGCCTGAAGGGTCATCTTACCACTGGAACACTTTATTAGGTTTCTTAACCTCCTTCTCTCAGAAACACAGATAGAGCTGATAGAGACATCCTGCACCAACCCCTAATGACACATCCTGATTTCAAACACAGCACGAGATCAGTTGCTATATTAATGCTTCCAAAGTACCACCAATATCTCAGATAGGCTCCAGGAAGGAACCAAACCACTGTGACCATGATTTATCATGTCCCATTTGACAGACTGAAGCTCGAGTTGCTATTAGATTGTCTTATCTAACGGGTGTCTCACAACACCTCCGTATTCCCATCCCTGGAAGTGTTTAAGGCCAGGCTGGGCAGGGCCTGGAGCAACCTGGGATAGTGGAAAGTGGTTGGGGGTTGGAATGAGATGGCCTTTAAGGTCTCTCCCAATCCAAGCCATTCCATGAGTCTATGTGGATTCAGAGCTCCACCAGCAGTGGCAGCTGCCTGTGCCTGCTCAGCTCTGTGTTTTACCACCCACCCCCGGCAGAACAACATCACCCACAAAAGAACAGTCACGGCAGGTTCTGGGAACACCCAAAGGGCATTACCCAGGGCTGTGGTTTTCTCCTCTAACACCTCTAAGTGGATGCATTACCGTTGTTTTGTTATGTAAAGCTCCTCGAGTAAACGCCGCTCCTCGTAGCTCATCCAACGGTCTTCCAGCTCCTCCTCTTCCTTCTGCAGCAACTGTTCATAAAGCCTGACTGGATTCCAGCCAGTCATGATGTCGTAGGTGATGACACAGCCCAGGGAGTGGGACACGATGGAGACCTTCCCTCCTTTCTCCTCGAACTCCGGATTCCGGGAGCAGAAGAGGGAGTACAGGCGGTTCAGCTCCTGCTGCAGCCCTTTCACCAGCTGGTGCAAGAGGGTGAGAACAGTTACATATCCCTTGGTTACTCCTGTGGATGTTCAGGAATGTTCATGTCCTACACTGACCCTTTTCTAGGATGAGCAGGGAGGTCTGTTCCCTTTGCCTGGGAAGAGGAGCACGTTCATGGCCAGCAGCTACAGCCTGGCTGGTTGTCACTGACTCCAGTGGCTCATGTCCCCCCTCCAGAGCCAGCAGCAGTCACCACACAGGACACGTGGGGACCCCAGAACTGCTGCACTACACAGCCCATGGCACTGAATGGAAATCAACACTTAGAGAAACGACACTTGTGCTTAAAGTACTTCACAGCATCCTCTGGGGTGAGCAGTACCAGGTCCCTGGTTCTCACCAGCACAGCAGGGACTGTTAACACAGTGGGATTTCCCTTCTTGCTCGTTTCTCCCTCGTTTTTTCCACCTTTTCACAGCACTGGATGTTTCTCCTGCACCAGAGGTTCAGCTCCTGTTTTAACTTCAGGAGGATGGAAGGAGCCTGAGTCACACATGACCTGGAATCAACTCACATTTCTGCCCCAATCTTGGAATTGCCCTAAACAAGTCAATGCATCTCTTCTCCATTTATCAAAGTGAGCAACAGCATTCCTACCTCATTGCAGGGAAGAGAAATCCATTAAAATGGATGTGCTCAGACACTACAGTAAGAGCCTGAATGGGTTCTGGGAGAAAAATCCTCAAATTGCTTTTGGATCCTGAACTCATCAAGCCTTTCATTCTCCTGCCCACTGCCTGGCTGCAAGGAGATGGAGCTTTGTTTCCTTCCCCTCCTACTCCTGCACTTACTGTAAATTCTTCCAAAGGAATCTGAATGAAATGATGCTGCTAAAGAATGAAAAGCCTCATCTCAGGTAAAAGGATAATACTGGAGGAGAAAAAGCACAGATGAGATAAGGCAGAGACAGAATTTGAACATCTGATATAGACAATGCTAAGAAAAACAGTTTGCTGGTTATAGGTTTCCAGAAGGATTTTTTTTTTGGAAAAACAGGAATGCAACATAGTTCTTCAACATCACAGACCAATCTATAGTACTACATAGCCCCAAATATATATTGGTCTTATATTCACTGAGTCTTTGATAAGCTTCTCTTCTTCAAGTCCTACACTGCAGGATGAAGAAGTTCAGATTCACAGCAAGTATTTTGGAGAGAAATGGTGAAAACCCTGAGATTTGGGAACTGGCCAGTACAAAAAAAGGCAGCTTTGCCCATGAAACTCAGCATGGAAACTGAGCAATGCTTCTAGGCTATGGCACAGGGGAGGACAGGCAAGAAATTGCAAATCATTCCCTTGTTAGCAAAGGGAAATTAAAGCTATAGAACATGTCACTTCAACATGATTTGTCAGGAGGCTGAGTCATTACTGACTATAAATCAGAGTGGCAGCAGGACAGTGTTTGATACACATTTTACTGGGTGAGGATCCACACACAGACCTGATGCCCAAAGCACTGTGAAATGATTAACAAAGCCTTGCAACAGCTTGGAGAAATGAGTATCAGAACATCCATTTTCAAGTATTTCTGACTGTGATGCTGCTGCTTCTTGTGTTTGGGGGGTCTCTACAGATTGTGGCCACCACTTTCACACATCAACAAACAGGTTTCAGGAAGAGTTGGAGCTGAAAATATCAATCAGGACTAGCTTTGGCTGGCTGGTATTTTTTCCCTTTAAAAAGGTTTTGATTAAAACCCAGAACAAAATAGCAGGGATCAGTTGAAATCCAAGTGTTTTGGGATTCCTGCCAGGAGCTCAGTGAAATGAGGGAACACTGACACAGAATCACAGAATGCTTTGGGTGGGAAGAGATCTTAAAGACCATCTCATTCCAACCCCCTGCCATGGGCAGGGACACCTTCCACTATCCCAGGTTGCTCCAAGCCCCACCCACCCTGGCCTTGGACACTTCCAGGGATGGGGCAGCCACAGCTTCTCTGGACAACCTGTGCCAGGGCCTCCCCACCCTCACAGCCAACAATTCCTTCCCAATATCCCATCTATCCCTGCCCTCTTGCAGTGGAAAACCATTCCCTGTGTCCTGTCCCCCCATCCCTTGTCCCAAGTCCCTCTCCAGCTCCCTTAGAGCCCCTTTAGGCTCTGGAAGGGGCTCTAAGGTCTCCTTGGATCCTTCTCTTCTCCAGGTGAACAGCCCCAGCTCTCCCAGCCTGGCTCCAGAGCAGAGGGGCTCCAGCCCTTGGAGCATCTCTGTGGCCTCCCCTGGACCTTCTCCAGTGGCTCCACATCCTTCTGATGTTGGGAGCCCAAAGCTGGATGCAGCAGCCCAGCAGATTCCCTGGCTGTCTCCAAAGTTCCCAACATACCCCATCCTGCCATCAAGGACCTCAGCAGCAGCTCAGGACCCCCAGCCTTCCCAAGGACCCTCTGGATGGACACTCTGGCTTTGGATTTTGGAGCAGGACAAATAAAAAAATGCCAAACCAACCCATCCCTGGGTCATCACTTCCAGCACCCCTCTGAGTACATCAGGGAGTTGAGCAATGCCATCTTGTGATAAAAAGTCCTAAATAAGCTCTTTTATGGATCTCAGTGTCCCCAAGCTTTTTCTCTGGTGGGCACAGGAAGATGCACAACTCCTCTACTTCCCTTGGTTTCTTGTTGCTTAAAAGCCATTGCTCCCAATTTCCTGCCAAACTTTCTCAACAGCCCTGTACCCTCCTCTCCTGTTGCCCATTCTTGCACAGTCCATTTCCCTGGAAAAGCAGGTATCTTCCAGGAAGGATATGTCAGTCTCACCCACAGCCATACAGTGGGTAAATACTCTTCTGGAATCATGGCATTTCTATCACAAAGATCTTGTTTACTTGCAATCTGGGGGCAAAAAAACAGAATATTTTTGGAAAATCCTGGTTGGGCACTGAGTCCAACCCTGGTTTTCACTGTCCTCTTCCTTAAAAACAAGCTGTAACTGGAAGTTAGGCAAAAACATGGACATCAGCTAAGAAGCTGTGCATGGATTTCCAAGTAGCTGCACACTTGGAAGTTTGCAGGCCAGAGAATTCAACCAAATCATCTGATGGAGATTATTCCTAAACTGCAGATTGCTGGTTACCAAATATAATTGTGGAGTAGAAGGTCTGCTGAAGGAAATCCTCCAGATTTCCAGGCACTATGAATGGTCTGGTTTTGCTGCTCTGCCAAAGCCAGAAGTCCTCCACCTTCAGGGAGCACTTATGGATGTTGGTGTCCTGCCAACAGTCCTGTGTCAGTACTAAGATTAGAAACAACCTTTTTGGTGTATAGTAAGAAAAAAAAAAAAGAAAGGAAAGGAAAAAGCATATTAATTTAAAGTCCCAGTTAAAAACCTGTTTGGTTAAGTAGTATATGAAGTTAAGGTAATATTTATTGGTGGCTGGAAATAGATGATCTTTAAGGTCCCTTCCAACTCAAGCCATTCTATGATTCCATTCTAAGATTTAGTCCTGATTTGCTTTCTTAGCATAAAATATCCTAACTTGTAAAAGTACAGGTTGGTTTGAACAGGGCTTTAGTCCAGCAGGTGCAACATGAAGTGCTTTCAAATCTCTTTTGTAGTTACAACTTGATATATATCCTAACACTCTCTATAAAAATACCTTTTAAAAACACCAACTGGCTTTATATTTCCTAAAATCAGGGAATTTTTTTCATTGGCATTAAAACAGGAAAAATGTAGTTGCCTATCAAATTTTCTCTCCTAAATGGCATCATTGTAATAAAATCAGTTTTTTAAGAGCTGATTTCTTTTTATGCACAGCTTGTCTTTTTATTCCCTCTAAAGGGTCTATAAGAGTCTCAATTACAGAGTATTAAGTTAAAAAAACCCACCAAAACAACAACAAAAATAATAACTCACTCCTCAGCCTCCCAAAACCACCATACCCAAAAGGCTGCTCCATGTCTGCACCTCATGGTCAGGTTCTAAGTAACAGGTGCCTCACCCTGGGCTTGCTGACAGCTTTTCCTGCTCTCACTGCATCTACATCCAAGGAATTCCTGATTAAAGGAGCCCTTTTCCCACTGGTTTCCCTGTGGGAAACAACCCCAAGCCTCACTACCTGCTGGTCCATGGGATCTATATTAGGAAGCACCTGCTGGTTCTGCCTGAAAAAAAGCAGGAATCATCCACAAAAAAAAATGGAATAGTGGGAATAGTGGAATGTAACATCACCAGACTCTTTTTCCATCTCCCCTCTTTGTCCTGCCTCCCAGTTCCCACCTTGTTGTGGGGACCAGTGGGACTGAACACTTACAGAGCTGTTTCTCATTCCAAGGTCTTTCCCCACAAACTGTGTTTCCCATATTCCAAACCCATATCACCACTTCCTAAGGCTTCTCCCACAAACCAAGCTCAAATATCTCACAGAAGAATAAATGAGGCAGCAATGTTTTTCCCAGTCAATGTTTTTCCCAGTGCAGCTGATTTTCCATGTGCTCTGCTCTGTTCCCCTCAGCTCTTCCAGGGAAATGCAGCACCTTTACCTGACTTACTGCACAGATCAAACACTGTAACAAAGGGAACACTTCCTATTTCTTTCAGAAAAAGCCCTATCAAATCCCATCCTCCCAGCTGGCCTTCCTACTTCAGCATTAGTTTAGTATCAGACACTGAAATATTTCAAAGAAAGGTACAGAAAATCTTCCAGTGTTCTTGTTCACTTTCCTAGAAAAGTCCTTTCTCCCTGTTCTGATTTTTAGGGAAAAATTTCTGAAATGCCTTTTGCAGATCAACAGTTTCAGTACAAAAGTTAAGTCCAGGATCAAAATGCTAAAGTGTGGCAAATGTAACACTGCAAATACTCAGATATCCAGAGAAAACCCTTCCAAGGCCTAAAGGGGCTCCAAGAGCTGGAGAGAGACTTTGGACAAGGGATGGAGTGACAGGACAGGGGGGAATGGCTTCCCACTGCCAGAGGGCAGGGATAGATGGGATATTGGGAAGGAATTCCTGGCTGTGAGGGTGGGGAGGCCCTGGCACAGGGTTCCTAGAGAAGCTGTGGCTGCCCCATCCCTGGAAGTGTCCAAGGCCAGGTTGGAGCCACCTGGGATAATGGAAGGTGTCCCTGCCATGGCAGGGGGGTTGAAATGAAATGGTCTTTAAAATTCATTCCATCTCAAACCATTCCATGATTACCAGTTGCCTGACACTCTTTTTCAGCTGAAGTTTTGCCAATAAATCTCCCACGGAGAAACTCGAGCCCACAGGATCAAGTTGCTCAGAAGTCATCAGCTTATATTGACACAAACTGAGGTTAAACACACTCTGCCCTTCACAAACCAAATTAAAGCAAGAGTAAGGAATGGTCTTTCTATGTGTGAGCTGTACAATTCCAGGGGAAGCCAAAACCCAGACTGTTGACCCAGGAGCAGGTTGCTGGACTTGATCAGGTCAAAAATACCCTCTGCTTTCCAGTTAAGTCCCTGCTTGGCACACAGCTTCCAGGAAATCCAAAAGTAATAGCCCATTCCATCCACTCAGGAATCCTGGTGGCACAGGCACATGTTTTGTAAGGACAAGATGGGAACCTGAGTCAGATGAGACACATCACTGTCACCTCAAGCTGAAGAAGGAGCTCTGGGAAGGCTGATAATTAAGGCAGCAGGATCATGTCTCTAATCACCTCCTGGACATTGGACAAGCCTGAACTGCTGGATCAGGATGGGAAGTGAGACATCCAGAGCTGCTGCCTGCCTCAGTTTTGTGCAGAACACTAATGGCATCCTGTGCAGAGCTGGAAAAATCCAAACCTCTCAATGCCCAGCACCCTAAACAGTTCAGTTCCCCTCTGAGGCAAAGCAGCCTTGTGAGACACCAGCACAAATAAGCATAAACAGCATGGCTGTTCCTTGCAAAGCAGAAGGAAGTGGGCTCTGTGTGTGGTGGACAAACACCTTCCAAATCCACACCAAGGAGATCCAGGCAGGAGGAAGAACTCCATCCCCTGGTCCATTCTAGTGGGCAGCTCACTGGGGTCAAAGGGGCTTTTCAGGGCACACCAAAATTACCACTGTAGAAAATGATGTTTTCCCCTCAATATCCAGGAAATGAGTATTTTCAAGAAAACAAGGAGTACAAAATCCCTGCTGGCACCTGGGTACAGCAGTAATGCAGCTCGAGGGCTGCTCTTGCTCAAATCCTCAATTAAAGAGTCGTTAAGGTTGGAAAATACCTCCAAGATCATAAAGTCTGGCCCAGCACTGTAGCCAATAAACCATATCTTGAAGTGCCATGTGCACTTGTTTTCACCAGGGATGGTGACTCCACCACTTCCCTGGGCAGCCTGTTCCAATGCTTAACCACTCCTTCAGTGAAGGAGTTTTTCCTAATATCCAACCTGTGCCTCCCCCTGGCACTTGCTGCCAAAACCTGGACAAAGCACTCCAGTCCCAACCTCTTTGATCTGTCAAATCCAGCAAAAACACTCCCTCTTCTCTTGGGTTATGTGGATTGTCCTCTCCTGAGACTCCTCTCAGCTCTGACCACCCCCCTGCTGTAACTCCCTGAGTTCCTTTCTCCGTGCCATCTCCACAGGATCCTCACCCACTGGAAAATCTTCTCACAGGAACAGTTTGAAGCTCAAGAGAAATCAAATAACAGACAGCTACCTGTGAAAAGGGAGTGCTGGAAACCTGACCTCTGCACCCACTCCAGCTTGAACAGCACAACTGCTTCCATAGGCTTTGTGGGAAAGGAATTCTAAGGAGGTCTGAGGAACGGCGAGTTTTGCAAGAAGCTCTTTCCAAATGTCAAGAGAACTTCAGGAGAAAGTGCAAACTCGTTTGAAAATGCAGGCAACAGTGTGTGTGAGCCAAGTGGAGGGGGAAGAGGGTCCTTAAAAGCCAACGGAAAAGCTGCGGCTCAAGGGTGGATTGGAAAGGACCGGGAAAGTGCCAACAAGGAGCTTTTGCTCCATGTGAACCAGGAGAAGGTGCCAGCACACAAGGCTGAGCTGGGGAGGCTGCTGACCCTCCAGGACACAACAGTTGTCACAGTCCCTGATGGCACCAGTGACGGGTGCCAGGGGACTGTCACAACAACAGATGAGAGGCCAGAACGAGCCAGAGCTGTGGGAACAGATGGGAAGAGCCACGTGTCCTGGTGATGAGACAGAAAGGATCTGTCCAGAGCTCACTGTCTCTCTCAGGACCCCTCTTGCTGTTGAAAAGCTGAGTCCAACCCATTTCTAACACGTCACTGTGTTCAAGACTACATTTAGGTTCAGGCATTAACCTGTCACTTTGTAAAGCTGAGAATTCATCCAAGGACAATCCAATTAATTAAGCAAGCCATGGAAGTGCTGCCAAGCAGCTCTTTCACTGTTAGGTTCAGAATAAGCAAAACCAGGGGGGAAACAGTCTTGGTTTAAAATTTCCTGCTCCACATCTTGTTTTCAAACACACCTAGAACAGTTCCCTATAATTGCTGAAAGGAGTGCACAAGAGAAGGACCCTCCCATTGCAAAACCTCACAGCCAAGAGGGATGAAAGCTCCAGAAGTTAAAACTTGTCCCAAATTTCAAGAGTACGGTCTTGAAATTTTCCTTTTTAATATGTGTATAATGGCAAACCATGAAGCTGTTTCAAGGTCAGGATTCCAAGCAATCTGATCTAGAGAAATGTGTCCCTGCCCATGGGAAGGGGTTGGAACAAGACAGTCTTTAAAGTCCCTTCAAAACCAAACTATTCCATGATTTAAGGTGGAATCATTCACAGGTGGACAGTGAAGTTTCCCTTCTCTGTCTGTGTGTGAAGGAAGTGATCCATAAACATCTCCTACTAAGTTTTTGAGGTTACTGCAATAATTGCACTAAATCTTTTGAGATCTTGGGATGACTGATTTAAATAATACTTACCCTGAACTAAAGGCATTTTCTGCCATGACATATATCAGTAATTTACAGAATTACAATTAGCCTGCAAGTAAATACAGTGAAGATCAGTAAGAAAAAAGCATTTAACTCTATAATGAATGTGACAACACTGAATTTACTATGCCTCAACTAGTCTTTTTAATCTCTGTTACAGCCATTAATTAATTATAGCCATTTTTTATTATTAAAGAAATATGAAGCTACAGTGACACAGATGTGAAACAAAGCCACCCAGTGAACACACTAAAACCCAAGATTATGTTACCAGGGTGGCACCAACAAGGTCAGAAGCAGAATGTGAAATGACTGTTCACTTATATATACAAGCACAAAAATATCAATGTATGGCTTTTCCTTATTACCTTGGTAATGTCTAAAGAGGGAGGAACAAGACAGTAGGATCTGCACAGCACAACTTGCAGCCACACAGACACCACTGTTGTCTGCAGTGTGAGACCAGACTGTCTGACATGTTTATAGGGCTGTGCTGAATTATTAATGCCTGCCTGGTGTCACATCACATGTCAGGAGTCAGAGGCACCTTTTGGACATTCTCCTACTGTGCTGGAGAAGAAAACACTTGAAATCAGAGAGGGGGTCACCCACCAGGCTCCTGGAGGGCTCAGCTGAGCAATCCAGTGCCTCTGGGCCAGCTCTTGGTTACTGTGTGAAACCAATATGCCAAGGAATCTTCCCTCTGGAAGGAGATGGCAGCTGCACACTTGCAGGTCCCTCAAGGAGCTGTTTGAAGAG
>WEIV01011307.1:1524108-1540287 GCA_013390005.1 Calyptomena viridis | reverse complement strand
TGCAGCCACACAGACACCACTGTTGTCTGCAGTGTGAGACCAGACTGTCTGACATGTTTATAGGGCTGTGCTGAATTATTAATGCCTGCCTGGTGTCATGTCACATGTCAGGAGTCAGAGGCACCTTTTGGACATTCTCCTACTGTGCTGGAGAAGAAAACACTTGAAATCAGAGAGGGGGTCACCCACCAGGCTCCTGGAGGGCTCAGCTGAGCAATCCAGTGCCTCTGGGCCAGCTCTTGGTTACTGTGTGTGAAACCAATATGCCAAGGACTCTTCCCTCTGGAAGGAGATGGCAGCTGCCCACTTGCAGGTCCCTCAAGGAGCTGTTTGAAGAGTGGTCAGAAGCTTTAAAGAAGCACTTCTGGTACTTCTAGACCAAGGAAAATCCTTGGAAGGAGAAAGAAAATTCCTATCAAAGTATTGGGCAATGCGCACTCACAGCCCAAAGAGCAGAACGTGTCCAGGGCTGCATTCCAGGATCCCATGTGATCCCACCTGGAGTGCTGTGTCCTGCTCTGGGGCTCCCAACATCAGAAAGATGTGGAGCTGCTGGAGTGAGTCCAGTGGAAGCTACAAAGAGGCTCCAAGGGCTGGAGCCCCTCTGCTCTGGAGCCAGGCTGGGAGAGCTGGGGGTGTTCACCTGGAGAAGGGAAGAATCCAAGGAGACCTTAGAGCCCCTTCCAGAGCCTAAAAGGGCTCCAAGGGAGCTGGAGAGGGACTTGGGACAAGGGATGGAGGGACAGGACACAGGGAATGGCTTTAAGCTGGAGAAGGATAGATTAAGTTTGGATGTCAGGAAGAAATTCTTGGCTGGGAGGGTGGGGAGGCCCTGGCACAGGTTGCCCAGAGAAGCTGTGGCTGCTCCATCCCTGGAAGTGTCCAATTCCAGGTTGGAGCAACCTGGGATAGTGGAAGGTGTCTCTGCCCATGGCAGGGGGTGGAATGAGATGGGCTTTAAGGTCCCTTCCAACCCAAACCATTCTGGGATTCAGTGACTGCTGAGTGTCAGGAGGTGAACAGTGGCTTTGCCCTTCTCCTGGCTGAACTCCTCACATTGCTCCATTTATTTCACAGGGGCAAAACTAAGTTTAATAAGCTCCTCTTGAGATATTTTCAGGATTTCTGGATGGAAAGCACCAGAAGTGTCCACAATACACAAAGAATCCTGTCAGTGTGACAAAGGGCTGATCAGGTACATTAATTCTGAGCACTGTGTGACCATGGGAACACTTGAAGACAAGGTTTATTTCAGACCTGGAATGAGCACTCAAGAGCAAAAATGCCACCAAACTCCACACTGAAGATGGGAAAAACTCCACGTTTTTCCAGCAGAATGCTCCATTTGACACTACTGTGTTAAACTCTGCAAAGTTGTCACAGAAAATAAAATGGGATAAACAACAGTAACTTGTGTGTATTGTTACAAACATTTTAAAGACAATTCTCTTGATTTGATGACAAGAACAACTTAGTGTTTTTTAACCAGATCCAAGCACAGTCACAGCACACTGAATTTATTTGTCAAGTCTCATACTTGAGGGATGGTGATAAACCTGTAAAACTACAGTTCTAGTGAGCAGTGAATTAAATTTGTCATGCATTGCTGCCCAGCACACCTGAACTTCCCATTGATGTCCACAGACATGCCAAGCCTCTAATGCAGTATAAAAATACCTATTTTAAACCTGCCAGAGAAATTTTCATTGCTTGCCACAAAAGTTCATGTTGGCCTCAGTTAAACAATAGACAGAGAAACCTGAGACACAGTGAACACTCATCAATGAATTCTGCATTACTGAGCAGGAAGAGAGGTACAGCTTTCAGTTTTAAAATTGTGCTGCTAGTCTAAAGGACTTAAATACACCTAATTTTACTGAAAAATAGCACTGAATCCCCATGTAAGCTTTGAAATGTCACCTTGCCCCAGTCTAACCATGCTCACAGCACCAAGGCCATCAAAAGATTAACACTATTATTAGTGTTAATCAAAAGATTAACACTACTCCATACATAATGTAGTCAATACAGAAAAAAATCCCAATTCCTACAGAAATTAATCCTAAAACAGCCCCACAGGGTTTTTCCTATAAGTTTGATACACAAGGGTGATGTTTTACAGGCTACTTCATTTATTCAGGTTATTATAATTTATTCAAGGTTTATCATTATTACAGGTTACTATCATTTATTCCAGGCTTTTCCCCTCTGATTCATGAGGTCACTTCACAGCTACACAGACTAAAGCACACAATTCCATAAACAGATGTGGCAAGGGAGGATGGGAGCATCCAGAATAAACTGCACAAATAAAAAAGAAACAGTCCCCTAACAAACTGAGTAACTGAGGATCCTTTTCCTTTCCCCACAAGGCCAGTGCACACTAATGCATTAAAAGTGGCCTGGGCATGTTTGCACATGGTGCCACCCCATGTGTCTTCAGAACTGGCAAAAACAAAATGACAAATGCCCAAGGATTTTGTGAGGGGCAAGAAGAACCTCAGCTCTCTGGACTCCCATTGCTCTAAACCTGCAGAAATTAAGGAAAACACCATAAAACCTTTCCCATTGCTAAGCTGTTGATACAGAACCATTTTACACAGACATTTCTGCTCTAAATAAATTACGCTGCTTTTTTTTCCTGCTTCTCTACTCCCAACACTTAAAACTCTGTATTTTTTTCAGCCTCCATGTCCTGCTCTAGTGAATCTTAGCTAAGCCCAAGGCTTTCCACACTTACTTCATCTCTGTAGAGAGGGCTGGTGTAATACATGATGTCCATGGCGCTGCTGTTCAGCATATCCCGCAAACCTCGCACTTTATCCGGAGTGATGGAATCCACAGTGTCTGGGGAAAAAAAGGGAGACTTAAGTTACACACAAAACAATGGTAAAACAGCATCACAGTCTGGTTTGGGTTGGAAGGAACCTTAAAGATCACCCTGTTCCACCCCCTGCCATGGGCAGGGACACCTTTTGCCATCCCAGGTTGCTCCAAGCCCCGTCCAACCTGACCTTGGACACTTCCAGGGATGGGGTGTGCAAGCAAATCCAAGGAAAAATCCAAGCAAAGCACATGCAGAGAACAAAGGATGGAACTCCTGAGGAGGATTTTGCAGATTGCAGCTACTGGAACAGCAAGAGAAGCCAGCATTGTACCTCCATCGAGGGTCAGTTTTGATCTCCATTCCACTGGAAGAAATTCTACATGTGTGGCAAGGTTGGAAAAATACTTTTCTTCCACTTTTCTTGCAGTATCTCGCATCCTATAAGGAAAAGAAAGGAACATGTTCCTGTAAAGATTCCTGCTGGTGTTTTTAGTGATCAACCAACACATCCAGCAACACATTTCCTGCATTACTACTTTTCAATCCCTACTGACATAGGTAGTTCCCTCATACTTTTGTTATAGAGTATTTAAACTCTCATATAATGAAAAATTCTCTGCATTACATGCTCAAAAGAGTTTAAATGTATCACAGTATGGGTTTTAAATAAGCCACCTAAATTCAACTGAGCAATATCTGTTAACTCCCTTCTGACTCGGAATATTCTGTGATTCTGATTCACCTCTGGTGGGTTTGGGGTAGAATGCAAGAATTAGGGATTAGAAAATCAGAGAAGAATTAGAAAAACAGAAAATTAAGAATTTCACCACTGCCTTGACATCATTCTGAATCCACAGAAATCAACCATTTCACCACTATATAAGGAAGACAATTCAGTGCTTTTAAACACAAAGAAAACTATTAAAAACACGGCTTGGAATGTCAGAATTGTATTTTAATTTTACATACTGAACTGGAAGGCTTGAGAATTCCAGGGGTAAGAAATAGCATCACTTATTAGTGTTTTAACTTGCAGTAGCAGATGGAGAGGCTTCTAAAAGACTTTTCATTTTTACAGTATGTCTGAACATCAACATGGATGGACCTTTTTCAAGGGAGGAGAAAAACTTAAAATAACTAAAGTCCAAGTATATCTGACCCTCTCTGCTGTTTAGGAGAAAAGGGTATGTTATGGTATATGTTATATATATATATATATATATAATATAAGGGTATATAATGGTATGTTATATTCTTTTAAAAATTACTTGTGTTGTGTGAAAGATCCATCAGCAAAAAATGAAAACCAGCATGAAATTACACAAGATTACAGTATTAAAAATCCATGTACTCTATCAAAATCATTCAGCATCCAAACTGAAAGTCTTATATTTTCCTTTCTTTCCTTGACAGAAATTTTGGCTCCCAAAGGTATCAGCATTTTTGAAGGTGAGCACAACAAACTAAACCCAACCAAGAGGCAGCAGCTGGTTCCCAATTCCAAGCATCAGAGGGATTTTTATATTTCAGGTATTCAAAGGGCTTTTTTCCCCCCTAATTTCAAAGTAACCCCCTCCAGTGATTGCCACATTAATCTCCCATCTGTACTTCCACCAGTAAAAATGCTGTTTGGTAAGTTTAACTCCTGAGCTGAGGCACTTTCCTGGGATATTTTAATGCTTCATCTGCTCCTTGTGCTGAGCACTTTCTGCTCCAGCACTATCCAGAAATCCTCTATGGACAACTCTGCCAAACTCCTTGAGTTTCAGCCTCCTTGAAAAGGACAAGGATGAGGTAGGAAGAGATATGAAAATTATTGCCTTTAAAAAAAAATCATTTTCTACAAAGATAATTATTTCTTTGTCTTTATCATTTTTTTCCCCCTCACGAAAGTTCCATTATGCCACTAAAAAAGCAGATCAGTAATGCAACTCATTTTTGAAGAAGGCAGTGAAAACACTTTTTCATAACTGAAACTTACTTTCTGATGAAGGAAAGAATTAAAAAAGAGTGAAGAGGAAAAAAGGGGAAGATGAAAAAATGGAGGAAGTCAAAAGGAAAAAAGAGGGTAAGGAAAAAATGGGCAAAGGAAAAAAGAAGGTGGGGAAAAAAGTAGGGGGGAAAGGGGAAATAGTATCCTTTAGATCCTTTCTTCCAGAGCAAACAGCCAAGAAATGCAAGTGCTCAGCATCCCTGTTTTTAAAGCCCAGTGTGATTGCTCTCCTAATCTCTTGGATTCTTGTCCAACAGAGATGGCAAAGGTTTAAATAAAGCAGAATGTCCTTTCCACGATGAGGGCAAAAAAATTCAACATGAGGATCTGCTTAAATCAGAGTTAAGGCCTGAGGTGACCTGAGCCCTCCCTGCCACCCCCACAACACAGGGACACTTCTGTGGGAGCTCAACTTCAGCATGGAATTTCTACATTAGCAGGAAGATAAAAATTCAGTGAATACATTAACATTCCAAAGCAAAAAAGAGAAACACACCTCTTCTTTGGAAATGCCAACAATTCCCTGTTATTGCCAAGTGACCTCAACTTTCTCTGCATGGAGGAGGTGGTTTTGGCTGGGATAGAGTTAATTTTCTTCCTGGGATCTGGTGCAGTGCTGTGTTTTGGATTTAGGATGAGCATAATGTTGATAACACACTGATATTTTGGTTGTTTTGGCTGTGCTTACCCTGAGTCAAGGACTTTTCAGGGTCTCATCCTCTGCCAGGGAGGAGCTGCACAAGAAGTTGGGCCAGGACAGCTGACCCAGACTTATTCATGTTTATTTTTATTATTAACCAGATTATTAAACTGTTTTACCTTTTCCAACTCTCCTCTCCATCCCATTGGGGAGGAGGAGAGGGAACAAGTGGCTTTGCAGAGCTTAGATTTAGGCTGGGGTTAAACCATGACATCAGCTAAGAGCAACTCAAAACCAGTTAAATTTAGCAGGAAATTAGACAAGCAGCAAAGTGAAGCTGCTTGGCTTAAAAGCAGTAAAAGCATCAGAACAGTGTATGAATAAAGCACAAAATTTCACTATTCCTACAAAATTCCAACAATTACTTTAAGCAACAAAAAGGGTAAATAACCTGGTCCTAATAGCACAGGAAAAAACCATCTAAATTATTTACACATCAGTAGCAGCTGGAAATATTATGAAGGAACAGCTATCAGACATCCCCATCTTGAAACACAAGAGCTACAGGGCTTCCTGTTTGAAAGGGTTCAGCTTTTATTTATACCTATTCACAGGCAAACTGAAACAGAGGACTTTTTTTTAACCAAAAGTCTCATTTCTAAAGCCAAAATACAGGAGTTTGGAGGAAACAGTGCAGCCTTGCAATTCTGCCAAAGCTTTTGGGAAAAGCTTCATAAAAGCTGTGCCAGCTTTGTGTCCTCATCCAAAATTTTTTGAAATGTAAAGCCTAATTTTACTCAGATGTGGATGGTTCCCCTCACCTTGAGGGAGGTTGTCCAGAGGTGGTTCTGCCTCCAGCAGAACAGTCCCAAACCTACAAAATCATGGAATGGTTTGGGTTGGACTTTAAAGCCCATCTCATCCCACCCCCTGCCATGGGCAGGGACACCTTCCACTATCCCAGGTTGCTCCAACCTGGAATTGGACACTTCCAGGGATGGGGCAGCCACAGCTTCTCTGGGAAACCTGTGCCAGGGCCTCCCCACCCTCACAGCCAGGAATTTCTTCCCAATATCCCACCTATCCCTGCTCTCTGGCAGTGGGAAGCCATTCCCTGTGTCCTGTCCCTCCATCCCTTGCCCCAAGTCCCTCTCCAGCTCCTGGAGCCCCTTTAGGCTCTGGAAGGGGGTCCATGAAAAAAATCCAAACTCTGTGTGGATTTTCCTCACACCTTGCAAAATCCAGGCTGGCAGAAGTGCACAAAAGGTTTATTTCAACCAATTTTTGTTCCCTGCCCCTCACTGATGTCAAATCAAGCAGCAATTCCATTTCTCAGTGTTTTGAGCAGGGCCCTCCCCTGGGACACACTGACCTTACAGAGCTGGGTAATACCACACACCATTGACTCCAGTTTTGCTGATTACAAACTGTGTAGCTACTAAAACATTTAATTTTTATGCCTTCCACTAAAGTTTCAGAGCCAATCCAGTCCAGTGTTCCCAGCCAAACACTGCCAGGGGTGCAGTTATCCTCTCTTTCATTATTTTGCAGTGGCAATGTCACATCAATCTCCTGCTCACAGGAATCATGGAAGCACTGAAACATTCCAGAACAATTCCCAGTGCAACACATCCCATTTACAGCCAATGGCACTACACCACACCCCCCACTGATTCTGATCAATTTTGATATAAATTCTAAAGAAAACTGTGGTGTAATTTCCAGGCAACTCACATGCAAACCCTCACCACACAGACCTGCTTATCTGTTCTGCTATAAAGATGGTTTTAATAATTTTTTTCTTCTTCTGGCCTTTAAAAATAAATATTTGGAGCTATTTTGTTAGCTGGCAAGTCCCTCTACTCACTTGCTAAATTAACACTAAGTGAAGTAACAAATCCTCATTTAAACAGGCAGAGAATTCTTCTCCTTCCCAACACAAATTGATGTTGAAATATTGACACCAGAACAACAATTACTTATATCTATATGTTGAAACACAAGGAAAAAACTGTAATTTATGATCTTTCTAAGGAAAAAAAAAATCACTTGTGCACAGATGCAATGCACACCTTAGAAAGAATTTTAACATACTGCTATTTTCCAGGCAAGAAGTAATGGCCTGAAAACAGATATTTTGAGATACACCATAAATAAAATGTGCTTGGCTGCCTTTTTCTGATTAAAATAATAAATAACAAATCTATTTTCAGAGGTATAAATCTTTGCTTAAGTGCCTATATCCCTGAGATATGTTACATATTTAGGATTATTGCTGTGAGTTTTTTAATCTCAGGCTACTGGTTTTACTCTTGTGCAGCATTCACGAATTTTGCATCAAAAACTGGAGAAAACAAACCATGTTAGTTCATAAATTTTATAAAATTATGCTAATAGCTGCTAACAGAGCAAAGTGCCTGAAGGCTCCAAGAAGATACTCATTTTATTCCCAAGTTATCTTTACAGACTCTCTTCAGTCAGATGATCCTTAACCAATAAAAAGGGAATAGTCTTTAAATTAAGCATTACAACAGCCAACTTCTTACTCTGAACTCTTGATTTTATAGAATCAGGGAATCCCAGAATGGTTTGGGTTTGAAGGGATCTTAAAGATGATCCAATTCCACCTCCTGCCATGGGCAGGGACACCTTCCACCATCCCAGGTTGCTCCAGGCCCTGCCCAACCTGGCCTGGAACACTTCCAGGGATGGGGCAGCCATCTGGGCAACCTGTTCCTCAATTCCAGGGCCTCACAAATTCCAGGAATTTGTCCCTAATATCCCATCTAATCCTGCCCTCTGCCAGTTTAAAGTCATTATCCCTTATCCTGTCACCCTAATTCTAAAAGACATGGCAATGGGATGTTCCCAGAAAAAAACCCAAACCCTAAACTCTCACTACTCCTTGCAAAACCATAGGGATTTTGGTCACACAACTCGGGCTTTAAATCATTCCCTGACTGCTTTCCCCACCCTGGAGTTCCCTCGAAGGGAGGGAAGCCCTGTGTGCCTCTTTGAGGAAATAATACCACGAGTTATTGAGGAAACTCAGGGCTGGCTTGAGCTAAATTTGGTAAGTTGAAGTGAGAGTAGCCAGTATGAGTAATAAAAATTGAGATCTGCTCCAGACAGAGGAAATGAAAGGGCGTCTGCTTTCCAAAGCTGAGCTGCACTGCAGAAATGCCAACTCCAGTCTTACTCAAGGAGGATTTCAAAGAGCAACTGCAAGACACAAGTCAAGTTCTGCCACTGCTCCTCTCAGGGATTCAGCTGCTCCCAGACCAGACTCACCAAAAACTCTGCTCTGTGTCATGCACAGACTCATTTTACTCCAGGGGAAAGATGGAAATTCTAGGATGGAAACAAAGTGTGGTTCACACTTCATCCTTTTGGAGAATCACAGGATTTTGCACAATCAAAGGAACTCAAGCTGCTTGGTTGGTTGATGACAGGATCCAGAGACAAGGCTGGGAGATCCAGGTGCTCCAGGTGTGAGTGTCTCTCTCCCAGCACTGCTTTCCAAAGGGCAGGAAAGTTTGCCCTGCAGGGAGATGCTGGCTTTGGCATAAGGCAGAGCAGGCATTCCCTGTCCCCTGCTCATTCCCATCTTTCAGGTGGAGTCCCACATTTTTGGGCCAACAGCAGTTTACAACAGGAGCACACAGCCAGTTGTGCTGGTGTGGGCAGGGAAACTGGGAGAAATGAGGGATGGAGGGAGGATGGGAATGAGAACAGGCCTGGGGATACACCCACGTCCTAAAGAGGCTGTTACATGCAGCCATGTGTTATAATAAACCACAAACCAAGCTGTTACAAAATACTTCATGCCCTAACTATCACCTTTTACCCCTTGGGCTGAAGTTCTGGTGCAAGACAAGCTCAAGTTGAAACCTGTAATCCAATTATTACTGTTTGGATAATTAATTCAGAATTAATACTGTACTGAAGGATGAAAACCAAGCATCTAATATGCATTTAATGCAATGCAAGCATTTAAATGGAACATAAAGCTACCAGATATCTGAAAAGCTAAAAATTAAGAGAAAAAAATTTTAGAGGAAATCTTCATTTCAGATTCAAGCAGCACATACTAATGCACTGAAAAGGCCTCTGAGAGGCTCTGTAAGGGCCTGCACAGCAATGGAAATGTACCAAAATAGCTATTCCGAGGTAATTATCATAATGATAATCCACAATTAAAATGCTTTCTAATGGGACTTGCAATAAAAACGTAATTGGTGATTACACCAAGATGCAGACAGCAATTTTTTGTGCTATAAACAGCAGCACAGACAAATGGAATTTCTGAATCCAAACAGAAGTTCAGACAGAGACCAGCTTTAGGGTGAGAGCAGCCCAGAAGTGACACACCATTACAGCTATTATGGAAAAACACTGAAGAGCTGATGAAATTCACAAAGTCACTCTAAAGTTCTGAGCTCTGCCTAAGTCAGGTAAAAGGTCTGACTTTTAACTCAGACAGGTGAAACAACAGGATTTTTTTAAGGAGGTTGGAAACGTGGATAATAACATTCCTAAATGTCCAGAGGAGGCCATCGAGTTGGTCAGAGGGATGGAATAGATCTGCCACGAGGAAAGGCTGAGAGAGTTGGGATTGTTCAGCCTGGAAAAGAGAAGGCTCCAGGGAGACCTAACTGTCCCTTCCAGGACCTACAAAAAACATGGAGAGGGACTTTGGACAAGGGATGGAGGGACAGGACAAGGGGGAATGGCTTCCCACTGCCAGAAGGCAGGGATAGGTGGGATATTGGGAAGGGATTGTTGGCTGTGAGGGTGGGGAGGCCCTGGCACAGGTTTCCCAGAGCAGCTGTGGCTGCCCCATCCCTGGAAGTGTCCAAGACCAGGTTGGAGCAACCTGGGAGAGGGGAAGGTGTCCCTGCCCATGGCAGGAGGGGGAACTGGATGATCTTTAAGGTCCTTCCAACCCAAACCATTCTGTGACTCTAAATTATATTCAATAGGTGTAATGACATCTCCCTGCCCAATCCAGAAACACAAATTCAACAAAATCAGAGATCAGGCTTCAGTGAAAAAAATATTCCAAATAGCAACATGAAAGTGTGTATAAAATGAAAAGACATCCCAAAATGATTTATTTTAAAGCTAACGTTGTACCTTAACATAATCCTAGTAATTCCAGAGTTCTGCACCTGATGGCAAATAAAATCCCCTCCAATTAAGTACATTGTGCCACAATATCTTGGTTTATACTATATTCTGTATTTCTGTGTATTATCTTCTCCCTTAAATAATCATTCCTATGCTACCAAAGCAGCTCACAACACACTATTCTGTTCACATTGGGGCAGCTGAATCACTGCTCCAGCCTGGAGGAGGGACTGTCTCTTCCCAGGCGAGTTCCCAGTTAATACTGGTGCTGACAGGAGCAGCTTGTTGCACCAGCTGCTGTGCTACATTTAGATAATAAATGTGTTTAACTACACAGTGAAGAAACAAAATTATGTCACATCTCCCACAGAACTGTTCATCCAACCATCAATAAAATGTATCTTTTCCATTTGCCTACTTCCAGGACACTCTGCAACCACAGCATCCGACCACGTTAATGAGGAGATTGAGCTCCACTCCTTAATGAAATTAGCACAGATAAATTTAAATTACCCTGGACAAGAGTTCTGTTTTCACCTCTGTAACCAACAGGATCTGCCTAATGATGCAGAAGCATCATGTGAGATGCACCAGTTTGTTCTCCAGGTGGTAACCTGAGGACAGAGGGTGTCAAATGAGCTCTGGTGGGGTCTCTGCCTGGCCTGGATTACATCCAGGAGCATTCCCTGGCTGGAATTTCTGGTGTGTTTTTGCAATTTCTTTCTTTTAGGACTCCTCATCCAAGTGAGGGCACGTTTCTGTGCTGTGTATGAACTGTTGTGCTCACACAGGTTGGAATAAACACAAAAGTTTTATCCCCAGAGGTAGAATGAACCCAAAAGAAGCAGCAATAAATGCACAATGCAAAGAGAAAATGGACAAGAGATTTTTTTTTTTGGTGGATGGTAGAAATGAAGGGCACCTGAATGAGTATTCCCTTTTGGAGATCCCAGAGTCCCTCCAAGCACCATATCCAAAATATTCCATATCCCAGGTGTCATGGGGGTTGTCTCACCCAAACTGCCTCATCTTTGTTCCCTCCCCTCCAGTGACCCACATGGACCATCCAGTGCCTAAAGGGGCTCCAGGAGAGCTGGAGAGGGATTTGGGACAATGGATGGAGGGACAGGACACAGGGAATGGCTTCACATTGACACAGGGCAGGGTTAGATGGGATATTGGGAAGGAATTCCTGGCTGTGAGGGTGGGGAGGCCCTGGCACAGGTTGCCCAGAGAAGCTGTGGCTGCCCCATGGGGATGGAACTGGGTGATCTTCAAGGTCCCTTCCAAGCCAAACCATTCAGGGATTCCAGGATTCCCTATCCCAAGGAACATCCAAGTCCTCCAAAGCCAAACACAGACTTAGACAGTGAAGAGCTCTGACAGTGCCTTCTACACCTGCTGGTGGTACCCAGGCATTGATGAGAGGAAAAAGAGTGGTGACACTGAAGGCCAGACTTGTGGCTTAAATTACAGAGTTAAGATAGCTGCAACTACAGTTTTCCTACTAAAAAATGTGCATTTAAAAGGCAAAAACACCCCACTGACATCTTCTCTCCTCAGTCTCTGATTTAAAACGTGAATGGTCAAAAAATGTTTTTCCTTTTTCATTTTATTTGGCAAAAAGCAATGTTTGATTGATGTCCCTAATGTAAAAGACTGTAAAAAAAAAAAAAGCCCAACTAAACCAAACAGCTCACATATATCATGGATGAAGGTGCTAACAAAGTGTGAGTATGGCTTGTGAAAGCTTGGCAGACGTTTCTTCTGAATTCTCTTCCTAGAGCATATGGGATGTTTCTCACTGATAAGTTTTAAGTTATTAAAAAAAAAAGGAAAAAAAGAGACTTCAACCTAAAATGATGCTTTAATTTGCAGATTTTGTACAGAATGCACAATTTATGCCAATAATTAGCATTTTAAAAGGCTATGCAATACTGTCTGATATTTCCTGAAGGCATGAGAGAGATTTACTGAAGCACATAAAGCCTTGTTTCCCTTTTTGAGCAAGTATTTCATATACTGGGCTGTCAATTAAAGCAGGACTTAGGGAATGAACAAGTTTGCACTACGACCTGAGCTGGAGTTAATCCACACATATAACCCCTGTTTCTATGGAAAAAGGAGCAGGGAGAAGGATAAAGCAGAAAAACTTAATGATTCCAAGGGGGAAGTTTTATTTCTCATCGCTGTTAAAACAGCAGCTTCTATTTAGGGTATTTCCATTCCCAGTGTAATTGAATCCTACAAAAATTGAAGAATTTACATTTATTTTGGTGACTGACTTTCAGTGAGGGGCTGTGGATCCTTTTCTGCCTGGTTTGGATTGCCTGCTCTTCCACAACATGAGTAAAGAGCAGTGAAGTGGCAGAATGAGCAGGTTGTTGGTTTGAGATGACAAATGACACGGGAGTGACATTAAAAAGTTTACTCTGCCACACCAGAGGACACTGGAGTGGAAGAAGGAGCTGAAGGAGCACAAGAGCCTGCTGACATGATGGCACAGAGCCCACAAGCACTGACCTACATTCCCATCCTGGATTCAATGGACCTTCACAAAGCCCTCACCACAAAACACTCCCAGCCCCACACACACTTCCACACCAGTCACTGGGTTTGTCACTGTTTCTGTCAACTTTGATGGAATGTGGAACTATTTGGGACACACACACTGAACCATCTGTGCCACACAGAGCTGTAATTAACACTTTTTTAGCCTTTTCTTTCAGCTGATGAGGGATTCCTTCCTGCCACCTTGTGCCCTGCAATGCTGTCATCACAACTTTACAATTTCCCCTAATGTTCAGCCACCTTTTGAGGTACAGAGAATCCCAGAGTGGTTTGGGTTAGAGGGGATCCTAAAGAACATCTAGTTCCAAGCATCTTGTCATAAGCAAGGATGTCACTCACTAGACCAGCTCAGTCAGGGTCCCAGCTGGCCTTGAACACTTCCAGGGATGGGGCAGCCACAACCTCTCTGGAAAACATCATTCCCAGTATCTCAGGAGTTCTCTTCCCATTCAGCAGCACCCTAACTGGCTTTCTGAGTTAGCTCAGATGGCAAACCAAAACCCACTTGCAAACTGCTTCTCACAGAAGACATTAATTGAAAAGATCTGGTAAGATTTCAATCACATTTTACTTTTCAGTTGGAATCTCTGCACAGAACTCCATGAGCATCCTCACAGCAACAGCTTCCAACTGCACAAAGTTGGAAGGACTGTTAGGAAGGACAAATTCCTGACAGCTCCCCATTTCCCCTCTCTTACTTCACCTGCCCACTGTTCTGACAACCAGCAGAAACAACAAGAGATTCCACTCTGAGATTAAATTTCCCACACACAACTTAATCAAAATTTTTCTGCTCAGTTACTGACTCAATTCACCCAGGTAAGACTTGATTTTGGCCAAATGAAAAATGTCTCCCCACTCAGTGAACTCACTGACCACAGGTACTGGAATTTCACATTAAATCACACGGGATCATTTAGGTTGGGAAAAAAACCTCCAAGATCGAGTCCAACCTTTGACTGATCAATTGTCCCCCAGCCCAGAGCACTTAGTGCCACGTGTCATTCCTTGGACACCTCCAGAGATTCCACCACCCCCCTGGGCAGCCCCTTCCAATGCCTGACCACCCTTTCCATGAAGAAACTCCTCCTGAACCTCTCCTGGTGCAACTTGAGGCTGTGTCCTCTCATGAGCCAGTTCCCTCCAAGTCACATAAAACCAGAATAAACCTTTCCTTTTCTGGCTCCCAGCTGCTCTCCCCAAGCCCATACATCCCAATTAACACAGAAAGTACCCACAATATAAAGATTAATGGCTCAGGAAGAGGAGAGGACAAAACCAAGTTAAAATCCAGCTTAACCCAAAGGCTCTGCTGTGATTTCTAACAGCAGCCCTGTATCCAGGCTGTGTGACACAGGACAAAGCACTCACATGGCTGTGTTTTTGATGATCCTTCCTTGGTCCATTTTCTGCCCAATGCCATGAACAACAAACACAATGTGACTGGTCTGTGGTGGCTTGTCTTCTAATGTAGCTTCTTCCACATAACCTCTGTGTAGCCTTGTCCCACTACTTGAAGCTGTAAAAATAACATTATCCCAGATCAGTTACAGGCTGTGAACTGCAAAGGTCTTATCTGTTGACAAGCTTGGCTTTTCTCAGACCAACACATTACAATATTTTGAAAATAAGATTATGTAATATATAACTATAAGATTAAAGGACTTATTTTTAAACATATGCATCTTTAAACTCTTGAAAGATTTGAGCAGCTGGGTATTAATTGTATCAGTCAATGAATTACAAGCATTTCCACTGTAAACAGAAATGATTTCAGCAATGTTTTGAAAAATAACTCCTTGTGTAACTGCCCACCCACTTTTACAACACAATACTCTTCTTCTGGGTGTCTCAATCATTAAACTTCCTCATATCTCCACCTTACTCCCACAGCATGGAATGATCATGGAAATGACCTGGCCACACAAGTGATTGTCACCACTCCACCATTAAAAGAGCTGGTTGAAAACCTCTACAATTTTTCATTTCTATGGGGAAAAAACCTCTTATTTCCAGCTGATCCGACCTCAAATCTCCCCACTCGTTCTGCAGCTCAGTGGCCAAACCAAAACTCAATTACCCAGGGTATTTTCTCCCTGCTGTGCTGGGATTGACAAACCCCCTGGCACTGTGTGTCTCCATCCCCCTCTAGTGACAGAGCCACGGAGGGGACCTGAGCCTGGCCCTCAAAAACTCACACAAACTGCTTATTCTGTTTTTAAAGAGGAGAAAAACCCACTCACTAAGGGCATTTCTAACCCAAGACAGGTTTTGTTTTTTATTTGATATTTCTTCACCCAAATTGCTTAGGACAGATCTTCCTTATTATTTATTTTACACCATCCAAATTATGTCCTGGACCATCTCAGCCTTCCTGGCTTTATGACTGGGAGATTTGAGCTTAAATGAGCCTGAATTCCTACTGCAAATAATTTTTCTAAATGCTGATTTTTCTGTATTTGTATAAATCTTCTCTAAATTTTTTATAAATCTGTATTTCTGAATGCTTCTCCCCTTCTCTCAGTTCATACATCTATTCCATTAATAGAAAAAAGGGCAGGAGAGGGATGATCATATATTTAAGGAATGCATCACAGTATGCAAGGACAGTGGGAAAGTTAAGGTTCCAAAGGGAACTTTCAATGATAACTAAAGTAATAATTCTAATTTTACAGTAGCTGCTATTCTGCCACTGAAATATTGTCATATATTTGTTATGGAATGCTAATTGATGCAGCCAAAATAATAATAAAATAGTCAAGAAAATATAATAAAACTAATACATAATAGAAATAAAGTAAAAAATAAAAATTCACATCTATTTACAATTATATACACCTAAGGACTCTACATTATAACTTAAGGACTCTAAATACTCATATAAAATTAAAAAATGCAGTGGCCAAAGTCAGATACTCATATCAAAACCTCAAACTTCCCTCTAGTACTAAAGTAACAAATTTAAAACACTGGTATTTATATTCTTATATTTAAAATACTGGTATTTAAAATATTTTA
>WEIV01011307.1:1497653-1523900 GCA_013390005.1 Calyptomena viridis | reverse complement strand
ATATTTAATACATGGGTATTTAAAATATTTTAATTTCATTTGGCATTAAGTATCTAAAATATTCTTCTTATTATATTTTAAATACAGGTATTTACAATATCTTAATTTCATTTAATCTGGTATTTGATATTTCAAATATTCTCATTCTTATATTTAAAATACCAGTATTTAATATTGAAAATATTTTCATTCTTATATTTAAAATACCAGTATTTAATATTTAAAATATTCTCATTCTTATATTTAAAACACTGGTCTTTACACTCTTATTCTACAGATACATTCTCTACAAACTCTGCAAAGTGTTACCTTTGGAAAAGCCCAACTTCTGTGTAACAGTCCTTGCAATTTTGGATGTGGTGGCATCACTGTACAGATACACCTCATCCACACTGTGCCAGTCCACGTGGTTCCTGCTCAGCTTCAGGCTGTGAATAGCTGCAGCAAAAAGGAACATTTATGTGGGTGAGAAGGAAAAAAAACCTCTTTAAACAGACAGAGAAAAAGGTAATTACACACAGGTTAAAATCTAGAGCTCCATCATACCTAAATTCACATTATTTCTTACCTTGAAGAAGTTTGGAGAGAAACTGTGAGGACACTTCACTGCATCATGTTCATTTTGGGAGGGGAGGTTCCCAAAATATTCCCTTAAAAATGGATGGAGGGCAGGGGAATGGATCCTGGAACACTGGATGTGGCTGTGAGGACCAGGTGGCTGTTTTAGGTATTTTCATCACTAAAAAAAGTGGAATTTCAGTCCTCTCTCCTGTGAGATCCCAAGCTCTGATTGCTCTGCACTAACAGAGGCTTTCAAGGCTCCATTACTACAAATCTCCATTGCATTTCTTCCCTTTCAGGAATATCCAGGAGCTGGAAATGCAGCTCAGTGAGGCTCTGAATGAGTAATTTCTGGCACAGAACAGAATTGAGCTCTTTCAAAAGCCACTAAGAGCTCCAGTGTGGTGCCTTTTTTGTCTGTTGAGGTTTTGTTGGTTTTTTTTTTTATTGTGCAGTTCTTGTGTTTTCCAGATTTGGAACTGATTGAGCTGTGGGACTGACCTCATGACACTCTGATTGTTGGGATCAGGCACAACAGGAATTTTATAATGCAAATTAAAATCATCTAAGGCTTGGAGCTGGCAGGGGCAAAGCTCTGCCACACAAGGAATTTGGAGTTCACCACATTTTGGAAATCTGTTGCTTGGTTCTCATCTAAAGTGGGGTGACCAATAGCCCTGTGCCCCCCCCAAAATTGTTATTTAATTGTCATGGGTCTTCCTAAGAAGTCCAAAGTCACGGGAAACACCCAGAAGGGTCGTTTGGGGTTTGTTTTTTCCATCACAAGCAGAGCTCTAACCTGTCTCCTACTTTAATCACCCAAATGAATTTTTTATATTCTTCTAAAAACATCCTGAGAAAGCCTGAGCCATCATCATCATCATCTCCTATTTTAACTGTGCTACAGCACAAACCAGCCACATGTTGTGACCTTTCCCCTGTAAGAATTTTTGTTTCTTTGCCAAGGCAGACAGACTTGACATAGTGTGATGAAAAACTAAGTGAAACCTGTTAGAAACAAGGGGATTAGGACAGGATTTGCCCTTCTGTCATGGCAAACAACTGATCCACCAGAAATAAATACAATTATGTCGTTGTTTTACACTGAGAGAGCAAGAAAAGGAAAATAAGCCTGACTTTGAAGAGCAGACGTGGCAGCTTAGGGTGGCCAGAGCAAGTCTAGTGAGAACTCAATGAATGTGTTCTCTGCAAGCACAGAATTCACTCCATGGCCAGAAATCTCAATTCAGAACTGGAGGAGGAACAGAAAGTGCCAGAAAAGTTCCTCTTTCTGATGTGGAGACAAGGAAATGGAGACTGTGACATCCTGAAACAGGAACATGGACTAGTGGGGAAGGCAAGGTGTCTCTGCAAATTCCTCCACCCTTAATTCCATGGACAACACAGATTTTTATGGACGGTCCAGCAGGTCTTTGAGAGTTGTTCCATCCTGCAAAACCTCCCTCTGAGGATGATCCTGGGGAAGCTGACAGAGGAGGGCTGGAAGCTTGATGCCTTTGGAGATGAGATGATCAACAGGACCCAGCAACTTGCAGTGTCTGAAGGGGCTCCAGGAGAGCTGGAGAGGGACCTGGGATAAGGGATGGAGAGACAGGACACAGGGAATGGCTTTAAGCTGGAAAACAGTAGATTAAAGTTGGATATTGGGAAGGAATTCTTCCCTGTGAGGCCCTGGCACAGGGTGCCCAGAGAAGCTGTGGCTGCCCCATCCCTGGAAGTGTCCAAGGGCAGGTTGGAGCAACCTGGGATAGTGGAAGGTGTCCCTGCCCATGGCAGGGGGTGGAATGAGATGGGCTTTAAGGTTCCTTTCAACCCAAACCAGTCTGGGATTCTTATTCTGTGATATGACAGTGAAGAGATTATTACAGATCATTAAGAGTTGAACCAAAAGGAGCCTCTGCTGCTGCCAGACAAAGGTTGTGTTCAAAGTGAGACAGAGAACACAAAAACGTGTCATTGGAGAGGATCTGACCTAAGTCTGAAAACAAACATTCTAAAAAAAATTAAAAATAATTATGGAAACTGTGCCTTCCAAGTGTGGAATAACAAGGGTTGCCATTGCTGGTTTGAACCTGAGGAAGGGAAAGTGATGTTTTTCTGAGGATGAGGAGATAACAAGATCTACATTCCCTGTCCTCTGACCCTCCTGCCCACACCAGAGCTGCTCAAACTGACAACCCAGGAGCTTTTCATGCCAAGAGATGCCACGGTGTGTCAGGAAGTCACCAAGGCATGTCCCAGCCTGGCTGAGGAAGCCAAGCTGCAGAATTCCAATTAGGAAAGCTCCTCCTGTTCACTCCCCTGCCTGCTGGGTCCCTCAGGAACACACATCCCATATCTGAGGATTCTCTCCAGGACACCTGGCTGAGATGCTGCTGAGCTTCACTGAGCTCTCACTGTGCCTGTGACATCTCTAAATGTCAGGCACAGGAGGGGAAGGGTCTCCCAGAAAGCCACAGGGACAGGAATCTCCCCCTGGACCAGACTTGTCTCAGCTGTGTTTCCACAGGACACTCCTGGGACACTGACAGCATTCACATGGATGTTCCCAAAGGTGCATCTTCCCCACATGCAGAAAATCCCAAGTATTCTGCAAACTTTTCTGGAGAAAAGAAAGCTCCAGGGAGACCCTGAAGTCTTCAAGACCTTGAAGTGCTTATAGAAAAGAGGGGGAGTGACTTTTTACAGGGCAGATAACAAGACAAGGGAAAAGGGGGTTAAACTAAAGGAGGAGAGATTTGCATTAGATGTAAGGAGGGAATTCTTTACTCAGGGCGGGAAGGCCCTGGCACAGGTTTCCCAGAGAAGCTGTGGCTGCCCCTGGATCCCTGGAAGTGTCCAAGGCCAGGCTGGAGCAACCTGGAATAGTGGAAGGTGTCCCTGCCCATGGCAGGGCTGGAATGGGATGAGCTTTAAGGTCCCTTATAACCCAAACCTTTCTATGATTCTAGTTTTGGACTGAAGGCCAAGTCCAAATCTGGAGACCAAATTTGGGGTTCCTTTGTAGCCAGAAACTAGAAATGAAACATGTTTCAGGAATATCAACCAAGAAAGACACCTACAAGTGTAAGTACATGGAAGGCTCAACCCCACTGGAGGTGGAAAATAGCAGCAAAGTCATGGAAAAACACGGAAAGAAGCACAGGGAAAGTGAGAGGAATCAAGAAAGGATTTCTTTCAGCTGAAGAAATCAATGGTTACTATGACACAAACCTTCAGTTTCACCAAGATAGATGAGCACAGAGGGGAAAAAATCCCTCTAAAAAGTTTGAACATGAAAAATGAAGAGGTAAACTTAAAATACAGAATCCGTATTTCTAAAGCCTTGAAGAAGTTGACTTCAATTAGGCCACAGAAATTCATCTTGAGTCAAAATAAATGGAAATAACTGAGGAGCAGAAATCCTGTACTGTTTTTTATGCTCACAAAACCCATGGAGAAGCTGGGAATGTGCACTCTGCACGTGCAAACATCCTCTGAGCTCCAGTGCTGGAGGATCTGAACACCTCCAGCACCACGTGTGGACAGACAGGCACTTGGACATGACATCTCACAGGGATATTGTTCAAAATTAAGTCTCTTTTAAGGGAAGTACCTGCTTTTCTACTTGGTGCTTTCATCCACCTGCCAAGACCAAAGCAGGGGATGATTCCCTTCTCCCTGAGCCTGACTATGCTCAAGTCAAAATCAAATCCAAAGAGAAGCATCTTTGAAGTGCTTGGAGCTGATATTGCCTCCAGTGACAAGGGCACTGTCATTTCAGTCAGACTAAAGACCAGAATAAGGACACACTGTCTGAAAACCTTTCCTGCCTTCTTTTTTTCCCAAGGATTTTTAAATTAATCTGTCTTGCAAGCAGCAGGTGTTACTCAAAAGCCTGACACATTGTACAGGTATGATTTGAGAGTATTATTTGGCTGCTGCTGTTCCTTTTTAGCTCTGAAGTTCTGCTAAATAAACCTGAGGTAGAGCTGTAGACTTAAATCTTTTCTTATTTTTTTAAAGCCTATTTCTCTTAATTAAAAAGGGCTGTTTCACCTTGCTGTCATTTTTATATTCATTCACCACCTCTCAGTTCATCACATTCACCATTTGTTACACAAGTACCTACTTTCAAATTTTTTTAATTCAAGCACATTCATTACCACAACTGAACATGACCTGAGGAAAAAAATACACAAAATAATTTCAAAATTACAATCATAAAAGTCCTTTCTTACTGCTCCAGACAGTAGTTATGCTTATTCACCTTTAAAAGACTTGAGTTTCACATGTGAGAAGAGGCAGGGAAAAGTTTACTATGAAACATTTTGATTTCAGGCATTTTCATTCACACCCAATTATAGAAAAAAAATAATTAAAGCAAGTCAAAAAGCAAACATTTGTTCATGTCAAAGTAAATTCTCAGACTTTACAATATCCCCAAGAGCTGCAAGAATACGAGGAATGACAAGAATAACTCAACCTACCACGTGCATTTACATTTTAAATTGAGGGTGCACTTTTCAGAAATATTTGAGAACATTTTCCACAGTCACTGAAGTCAGTGAAAGTTTAATCACTACTGGCTTTAATGGTGGCAGAGAAAGCCCAGTGACAAGAACTTCTGAGCCCTCTGTAATTATTAAATGGCTCCTGTAAGACCTACTCCCCCTTTCTGAAATAAATTTGTACAACATCATCTGTTGCAAAGGTCAGGGTTGTTTTCTGCAGCACAGCAGCCTTTGGCATGTATTTTATACAGCTTCCCCTTTTATATCCTATGTCCACAGCCTCATTTCATCCCAGTACTCATAAAAGCTGCAGCAAAAATAATTTACAACATAAAACTAAAGATTATTACAAAAAACCCCGTGGAAAACAAAACATTATCTTATAAACCCTCTGTTCCTTCTCTGACATAATTTATTTCATTCCAGGTCTGCTGGGATTCTAAAAAAGCTGCTTTTATTTTATTGAAAAAGCCAAACCAAGAGTGTGAGAAACAAATATTTACAGTTTTCATCAGCCACAAACAACCATAATCAGAATTTCTCACTGTGACACTGTGAGCATCTACTTTTCTCTAAGATTCACATCTACTTTTCTTCTAAGATTTAAGATGCTTTTTTCCTTCCATTTGGAAGGAAAGGGCACAAATACAGCTCAAAAAACCTGAAGCATGTAAATCTAACACATTTAACTGATACAAGCAGACTAAAATTTAAAGCTTCCTAAGCCAGGAGTACTAAAAAAAAAAAGAAATCTCCAATTACTGTACCTTGGGAATGTTTTCGCTTAAGACATGCAGCATCTGATTTCTCCTTATATCCTCTCCATTTGAACAGAGAAGGGAGGGAGAAGGGAGGGAGGTAGTAGAGAACTAAAAGTAAAAACACTGAGCTTCAAAGTAAAATTTTTAAAAGGGGTGTCATTTTTTTTTCATTAATATCACCATTTTTAGGGGGGGGGGGGGAAGTATATACTTAAAAACCAGATGTTGTAGCAGAAGTGTCAGGTCCCAAATTCAATTCCTGAAGAATTCAGCCAAATTCAGTTTGTTCAGTGTTCATAATCAGTTATGAGATCACAACAAAGCTAAAGGCATTAGTAAGAGACAGCTGGGACATGGGGTCAGAGTCATAGGGATAAAAACATCCTCATCCCAAACCCCTCACTAAACAACTCAATTTTAAGCACAGCCCTGGTTTTTTCCCTCAAAGACTGTAAAAGGATTGTTCAGTTAGATTAGACAAATATCCTACTTTTACCCAGTTCTGCAAGGCCCCAGGAGCACTCACTACTCTGATCCAAACATTCCAGCCAGTATAAGTGAGTGATATTCCATGTTTTTACCAGTTATCCTGGTCCAGGACTCAACAAACAGCTCTGTCAGCAGATGCCTCAATACAGATGCAAATAAAGTGTATTTATTGCTACACATCAGTTCTCTACAGGAGAGGGAAAATAAGCTCAGAGCTACTTGGGATTCCATGGAATAATTAAGTCTGTACAATACTTTACTGGTGTGGGAATACAACACTCAGGAGGAAAATACACAAGAAATTCAAGAAGAGTAGAAATAAAATTTCTTTTGGTGGTGAGGGTGGTAAAACACTGCCCAGACTGCCCAGAGAGGCTGTGGATTCCTTACCATTGGAGATACTCAAAATTCCAAGGGAAAAATCCTGAGCAACCTGCTCTCACCAGGGAGGGTGGATCAGACCATGTCCATAAATCCCTGCTGGTCTGCACAACTCTGCTCCCAGGAATTTGCCTTTCCCACCTAAAGATTAACTTAGCTGTGATAAAAATTTATATAAATGTTTTAAGAAGAGAGAAAATACTATTGGGAATCTAAGAACAAAAAAAAAAAATTAAAAAAAATCAGCTGTTCCAAATGCAACTTTAACAGGTTTTGTGGCATTAAGCACATGCTGAAAATTCCATAATTAAAAAATAATCAACTTATGCTGCCACAAAATCAATGCATTAAAACATTAATTTTGATTCTCACAGGATTTTTCTTCTACATTTTTTATCAGCTATCATGGAATTATAGACTTGATAACAGAATAACTTCTGTCAGAGGGATTGCTGGGGTTCATCTGTTCCAATCCTCTACACAGAGCAGCATCAGCTTTAAAGTTGGATCCAATTTCAAGTTTGAATCAGGTTTCTGGGGTGATTTCCAGCTGAATTTTGAGCACCTCTCTGTGCAAATACAAAGAACTATATCTATTCCTATCTTATTACCACATAAATTAAGCTTTCAGCTTCATTTCATCTTCATTAAGTGAATATTCCTGAAAAAGATGATGGAGCAATGGATGACAGGTACTCAACTGGTTTTGTTTTATCCTACAACAGCCTTGATATGACTGAAATCTCTGGAGAAGCTGCTCCTTTAATGGACTACTTTACATAGGTCCTGAACTCACTGCCTAAGTAGGCAGAAAAGGCAGTTTCTAAATCTTATGTCACTCTGTAAATTTTAATATGTTACCCCCTTTTTTTCCCCTTCAAAATTATTTCAGATTAAACACAGCTTCACAGAACAAGTGTTGCAACTGGGATTTTATCAGAAATATTAATGGAATTATGTACAGTAGTGATATGCTGAAGTGTAATCAATCCAGGATAAGAAGGGTCAGTATTTCTGCACAGGGATATCAAATAAACACCCCAGATAGTCCCACAATTTAAGGGTTGAAGTTTGTGTTAAATATTTAAAATTCTGCATCTAAGAATTTAGATCAAAACTTCACCTTACATCTCATGTTGGTATTAATTTATCTAAGTTAAGTTTGAAGAATTGCTCTTAAGGAAAGCAAAACCAATATACAAAAAAGCCCAGTGTTGCCTGGATTAAAAACAATGTACTGGACAAATGAATTTGAGGGGGCCAAACTATATTGTTAATTTACCAAGAGAGCAGCAGAACAACAAATCAGACCTGGAAGGTCACATATGCATTTACAGCAGTGCAGCACCTCATTTAGGGGTTTCAGGTATTATTAGAATTGATTTATTTCAGCAGAGACTTGAGTGGTGAACACAAGCTCTGCTCCTCAATCCAACTCTAAAAGGACAATTTGATGGCTCTCAATTTGCTCAGGAAAATTAGGTAAAATTACTTTCCATGACAAGCCAGCAGGTGCCTTCCTGAACCTGCAGATTTGCAACTGTGCAAATGTGGGATTTGAATGGAATCCAAGGCAGGTGCAGAGGTTCAGCTTCCCCTGAGATGAGGAGTTCACTGTGGTTCCCTCCTGTAGCTGCACTGGATCCATGAAGGGACCTTAAAGATCCAGTTCCACCCCCTCCATGGGCAGGGACACCTTCCACTATCCCAGGTGGCTCCAACCTGGCCTTGGACACTTCCAGGGAAGGGGCAGCCACAGCTTCTCTGGGCACCCTGTGCCAGGGCCTCCCCACCCTCACAGCCAGGAATTCCTTCCCAATACCCAACTTGATCTGTTTTCCAGCTTAAAGCCATTCCCCCTTGTCCCGTCCCTCCATCCCTTGTCCCAAGTCCCTCTCCAGCTCTCCTGGAGCCCCTTTAGGCTCTGGAAGGGGCTCTAAGTTCTCCCTGGATCCTTCTCTTCTCCAGGTGAACACCCCCTTTAAAAAGGTTTTGATTAAAACCCAGAACAAAATAGCAGGGATCAGTTGAAATCCAAGTGTTTTGGGATTCCTGCCAGGAGCTCAGTGAAATGAGGGAACACTGACACAGAATCACAGAATGCTTTGGGTGGGAAGAGATCTTAAAGACCATCTCATTCCAACCCCCTGCCATGGGCAGGGACACCTTCCACTATCCCAGGTTGCTCCAAGCCCCATCCAACCTGGCCTTGGACACTTGCAGGGATGGGGCAGCCACAGCTTCTCTGGGAAACCTGTGCCAGGGCCTCCCCACCCTCACATCCAAGAATTCCTTCCCAATATCCCATCTACCCCTGCCCTCTGGCAGTGGAAAACCATTCCCTTTGTCCTGTTCCTCCATCCCTTGTCCCAAGTCCCTCTCCAGCTCCTGGAGCCCCTTTAGGCTCTCTAAGTTCTCCCTGGATCCTTCTCCTCTCCAGGTGAACACCCCCAGCTCTCCCAGCCTGGCAGAGGAGCTCCAGCCCTTCATGGCCCCCTCTGGACTCATTCCAGCAGCTCCATATCCTTTGGATGTTGGAAGCCCCAGAGCTGGACACACAACTCCAGTGGGGTCTCACAAGAGCGGAGGGAGAGAATCCCCTCCCTTGACCTTTTGATAATTCAGTGCCCCATTCCCACCTTCTGCCACAAACCCGACACACCCCAGTCACCACAGGGGCTCACACACCACAGGGGTCAGGGACATCAGGCACCAAAACACAGCTCATCCCACAAACTGTGAAATTAAACACTTTTGAAGAATGAAAATCAGAATTCCACTGCAGTTTGTGCTCAGCAAATAGCAGGATCTCCCCCAGGGAACAGGGATCTCCAGGCTGTCCCATGGAAAACAGCCTGAGAAATCATTTCCTTTGTGTTACCTTCAACATTTAAAGTTTGTTCTGCTCCCAAAAAACACTGGAAGGCACCACAGGCATCATGTTATTTGTAGGCCACACGTTGGAGAACCTTGTTCTGAAGAGTTTGTACTTTAAGAGGAAGGTTTCTTTGGATTGAGAGTTTAATAACACTTGTTTATTAATGAACTTAATAAATTAAGGAGCATTTATTCATCCTACCATCAACAAGAGCCCTGGATGAAGCCAATTTTTTTCTTTGTTGCAACCCAGGAGCAGAATTAATAAATTAAATCACCAGATTTGTTTTAGTTTGGGTTTATTTTGAAATTCTAAGCACTAAGAGACTGTTAGAGCAGCTTGTATTAATTTTGCTGAGGAATTAGAGGACATGGTTAGTTTTTCATCCCTTACAATGCTTTATAACATCACTGATAATTTTGACATTTCCAGATTTATTCTTTTACTGATCATAAATCACAGTTCCCTGTAAATCTTGTTGGGACAAAAAACTATTTCATACAGGACACAATTACAAANTACTACTAAAAAAAGCTATTGGAATTTATTGGTGACTTGACATGTATTCCATTTGAAGTGATGGCACACACAGCTTGGGTTTATTTTTTATTTTACCTTTTTCAACTTTAGTGTTAGAAAAGGAACTGGTGTCTGAATTTGGAGTTTTTTTCTTTAAACTTGAATGTTTTCCAAATACCAGAGATTATTCCTTCTCACCCCTCTTCCCAAACTCTCCAACATCAAATATGAAAATTTCTGCTCTATTTCTAAAAAAAAAAAAACCCCACCAAAGCTGTTCTCTCTTCTGACTCCATAAGGAGAATCCAAGTACCACTGAATCCATCCTTCCTTCCATCAGGAATTAAGGTACCAAAGGCTGGGAGCACTCAGGAAATGTGTTTGCTTTCCATGTAAAGGCACAATACCCTGTCACCACCAACTGCTGAGCTCTGTGCCAGGACACTGGGACACTAAATCAGCACAGAAACACAAGTAAAAGTGCCTTCCAGAAGGGAGGTTGTACTGGCACAGATGCTGTGGCTCATTTATGCACCTTTCTGACAGAGCTGTTGAACCAAAAAACTGTGCTGCAGGTCAGGAAAATATCTTTTAAAGTAGTACACATAGCAAAAAAAATACTTACAAAGTCTTCACCAGCTTTGAAGGGAGTTAGAAACTCAACTACTCCCAGTAATTTAGAAAAACTCCCTAAGTCAACAAATAATACTCTGGTTTTCCTTACAGTAATTACAGAAATACCTGAATATTGCCTTGTTTCCAGTTTATTAACAAGCTGTTGCTTGTGTGGTGATGTGGCCCACACATAAAAACTCATGGCCCAAACACAGCCATTCCTACACTGTGTAACTGCTTTGTACAAAGCTGTAGTTTAAAAATAAAGTTGCTTTATTAGAATTAACACAACCAAATCCCTGCTAAAATATATTGTGAGGCCTCTGGACTTGCAGCTCATGGTTTGTAGATTGTTCCCCAAAAAACAGAAGTGAAGTGGGAAAGCCAAAAAACACTGAATTTTTGCTGTGCAATACTCTGAGAAACCCATTCAACTGTGTACATTAAATAACAGATCTGTGATTTCAGAAATCTACTCTTAAACATATTCCATGTATTGGACTAAGATCCTCAGCAACATTAACTGAATGTCCTCAGCCTGGTCATTAAAACATAAGGCCTTGCAGAGCAGAAAAAAAGCCAAATCTTTACTAAAGCTGAAAACTACTCTAATAAATTTACTGAGTGAACAAGAATGGAAAATTAAATGTGATCTGTAAAACTGATACTACTCCCTGTAGGGCAAAATTAGGGACCTATTAGCCAGTTTGCACCTGGACACTGACTCTTCTTGTCCCATCAAGAGATTGCAGTTTGAAGTGAGACTTCAAACACAGTTAAAAGATACAAAGGAAAATGGGAACAAGATGTTTATCCATAATTTTTAAGGAAATCCTACAGCAAGATGCACTGAATAAATTGGGAGAGCAAACTGATGTTCCCCACCACAGGGATGGAAACCCCATGCAGATCACTTAGGAAAAGCAGAGCCCAGGTGTCCAAAAAACATATTATAAAGACAGTGATCTAAACAATCTTACCCTCCTGCCCATCAACAGGTTTTGATACTTCCATATCAAAGCTCTCCTGCAGCTGTTGGCCTTTGAAGCAGTTGAGATGCTCCTGTTCTATCAAGTTACTTTCCTCCTCTTCCAGAGGTTGCCATGTCCCATCAATAAACCACTGGCCACGCATTACAGGGATCTTTTCTGTTTCTAAAATAAAAAAAAAATATAAATAAAAGAGGGTGGGTTTTGTTTTAATGCAACAAATCACAGACTGACAGCGGGAAAGAGCGAAAGGGAATTTCCATGGGTGTTTTGGATGGAAAAGTTACATTCCTGGTGCTGAGATCCATGAGGTGACACAAAATGCCTGAGGAAACACCAGCACCTCTCCCTGTGGGGCTGGAATGAGCAGTGAGTGCAGTGTTAACCTGCAAACCTAAAGAGGGCACATTTCCCAAGGGTGTGTGAGGATGTGAGGGATGGACACAAAAACAGAATTATGGGATGGTTTGGGTTGGAAGGGACCTCAGACCATCCCATTCCACCCCCTGCCATGGGCAGGGACACCTTCCACTATCCCAGGTTGCTCCAAGCCCCATCCAACCTGGCCTTGGACACTTCCAGGGATGAGGAGTCCACAACTTGTCTGCACAACATGGATGCAGGTTTTGCAAAATTTATTAGGGATTTAATTTAACAACAGTCCAGCTCTAGTGAGATATATTCCTCTCCATCCAGCTGCTTCAAATTTTCAAATAATTAGACCCTTTTGAGGTTTATGCTCCTCTTCATAATTTGACTGGTAACAACAATTATTTTCAAAGTTATCCAGAGGATGCAGAATGAGGAGGAGACACAAACCCACTCATGCTTACCCTGAGCCTTGGTTCCTTTGGGAGCTGCACTATTAAGAACCCAAATTACACATCAATTAGCATAAATGCTGATATTTGGAGATAAAAGGGGTTTTTTTGTTGAAATCAGTGTTTTGCTGAGGGCTGCTTTTGGTCACCTTCGAGCTTGTTTCAGTTTTCCAAATGAGGAAACTGGGTGCTCAGCATTTGCTGCTCCACGTGGCAAGAGAGAAACCTCTAAGAAAAATGTATCTTGGTGCTTATTCTACATGAAACTGTGCTTGTTGTCCACATTAACCACTGGGAATGTAGGGAGCAAGAATTCCCCTTATACCCATCCCTGCAAGCAAGCTGGGACAATAATATCCCTTGTAGATATTATTCAGAATTTCTCCTACACCTGGAAAATCAAGGAGAAATACTGTGAGTGTCTGTGCTCCACAAGTCTGCAAAACCCCAAACCACAGTTTTATGGGATCAGCATGGATATAGGTCTGCCAAGAGCCCAGAATAGTTGGTCCATGGCTCCAGTACCCACTGGAGGTGTGTGTATATATCTATATATGCACGTACAGACTGACTCAGCCAAATGCAAACACCCTGTGTGTGTGCACACAATCCCCAAAAGTTTAGCTCTACAAAGCAGGTAAGAGCAAAACAATAACAGAGGCTTAAAAAAGGAGATGGGAGGGAAAAAAATAGACTTTACTTTTCAAAGATCTGTTCCTACTTGGAACAGGGAAAAAAAGTGACAACTTGGAAATCGACGAAAAGAAAGAGCAAACGAAAATCAGGTAAAAAAATCAACATGAAACAATGGATTTCAGAGCTACTGAGCATGGAAGGGATCTCTCTGACACTGCCAGAGCAGAGCAAACACAGCTGGGTGAGGTGACCCAGCCACAGGCAGTGGTTTTTAGTTCTCAGCTCTGTGAGCACAGTCACCAGCTCACAAAAACCTCTGTTTCTCAGAGCCACTCACGTGGATTGGGCACATCCCACTGATACAATTCCAGTGTCTCTGCCCTGCCTTCCCCTACAGATTCACCACTAGCTGTAATCTGAAGAAATCTTCACACTAACTGCTGGGAATGCAACAGAGACCTGCAAACACATCCACAATTTACCTGGAGCCTCTAAACCTCTCTGGATTCTTCATCCCTCAGTCCACTGAATGTACAACCCATGAAAGCAACAGGAAATTCACCTTGTAATAATCTCCACAGGGGGCAAGTAACACTTCAAATGTTCCAAAGTGAATTTTGAAACCCTTTCCATAACATTTGCAGGAAAACACTGTTTCCACAGCACTAGAGGTGAAAATGAGCTCTTATCACCCCAGCTTTGTAACAGGAGGAGGACACACGAGTGGGTGATGATATCCTTATGTTGGTCCTGCAGCAAGGAAGGGGGAACAGCAGGAAAGCAGATGATCTGGAGCAAGGAGCTGCTTTCCCTGCTGGCACAAGTGCTCTCCCAGTTACTCCAGTGTTCTCCTGACTGGGAATCCTGCAGAACAGCCCCTCTGTGCACACACAGCACGACAGAGTGAATTCCCAAAACGACATCACCAAGCACTGCCAGGCTCTCATCCCAACTTCCTACAGATCCCAGTGTCCTTCTCAGGCATTAGGAATGCTGGTTCATCCCTCCCATGTCCCTCAAAGCCCCATTCCAAGCTCTTTGATCCCCTGCACCCTCAGCTTTGCCTGAATGGAACACAGAGAGCTCGGGCTTGTGGCCTGACCAGGACAGACACGAGTGGTGCAAGACCCAGTTCTGCCACTCAGCTTCTGTTTGCCCTCCCAAAATAGCTATTCCAGGTAGGAGCCAATTGGTACGTGCTGAATTCCTGATGTTTTGGGTGCTGATGATCCACCAGATGAATAAAAAGGTTGGAGCGTTCTCATGGCAGAGTTATTTAGTAAAATTAATCCCAAACAAAAACTCTGAGTGCCTTTAAACTCAGGAGTCACTACAAATGGCACAGAAAATTCAATATTCTATGAAAATTTAGACTAATTTTGGAGTCTGCATCCCACCAGCAAAGTGTGACAGACAAATATTTAGTTTTTGTGAGATGAAAGTTACCCACAGCAATGTTGTCACCACATCCAGCAGCCTCTTTCCTCAACCTTTGCTGTATTCCTGGATATTTGACACCTGCCAGGAATCCAGAGTTTTCAGTACACCCAATACACACAGATCCAGCCAGGCTGCCCTTACAAACAAAGCTCTGTCTGTAGGAAGAGCTGAAATGTGAGCAGAGCTGAAGGAGCCCATTGTGGCTGAGGCAGTGACATGACTACGTCAGATGTTAATCCTCACTGGGAAAAATCTGTGAGCAATTCCTTAATTCCTGACTGAGAGTCTGTCGAGGCTCCATTCATGCAAGCCATAAAAAGATACATATTTTTTAAACAATAATCCCATGAATACTACTCTGTACTCCAGACTAAATGAATACAAGACACCTGCTTTTCAGTTTTTAAGGGCTTTAAGTTTTTCACGTGGGAATTTCCACCTACAAATTTCTAAAATTCTAACCATGAAGGATTAAAACAAACTTTTTCAGGCTCTTTTTGCCTGAGAGAAACTTTCCCACAGTGGTTCATTACAAGGAGTCTATAGTAGCTCCCAAACATAACATGGGCAAAGCCTTTCCCAGAAAAGCTCAGCCAGGAAAAACTGTTTGAAAGAAGAAAAAATTTAACATAAAATCTTTGCAGAACAGTTCAGTTTGGGAATAAATTAATACATTTGGCTCTGGGTGTGGAAAGGATGTTCATATAGAAATATAAACCACTTTCAGAACCAAGGACAGACTATTACAGAGCTTTGGTTTAAAAACCTGAGGGAGACAATTCTGTTTTCCAGCTCTGTGGGATGTCAGGAGGACTCAAGGAGTTGCTTTTTCCCCCCTCATCTCTTCCTTTAAACTGTTGCACACTCTCAGTGAAGCCAAGGACAATGAAGTACAAACTGCTTTTCTTTCACATCACGAGCTGGATGGCAGGTTTGAACACTGTGCTACTGGGAAACCTCCTGAGAAAACCATCTGGGAGCAAGTAAATGACATTTCCTGCCATCAGCAGCACGGTTTGGTTTTCAGAAAACTGAACGTGGTCTTTCAGAACAGAGATAACCAAATTTATGATCAGAGCCCACAAAGAATCATTTCCTCTGGAGATGGGCTGGGAGAGCTGGGGGAGTTCACCTGGAGAAGGGAAGGATCCAGGGAGACCTTAGAGACACTTCCAGGGCCTAAAGGGGCTCCAAGAGCTGGAGAGGGACTTGGGACAAGGGATGGAGGGACAGGACACAGGGAATGGCTTTGAACTGACAGGGGGCAGGGATAGATGGATATTGGGAAGGAATTCCTGGCTGTGAGGGTGGGGAGGCCCTGGCACAGGTTTCCCAGAGAAGCTGTGGCTGCCCCATCCCTGGAAGTGTCCAAGGCCAGGTTGGAGCAACCTGGGATAGTGGAAGGTGTCCCTGCCCATCTCAGGGGGTGGATTGAGATGGGATTTGAGGTCCCTCCCAACCTAAACCATTCTGGCATCTATGACAACAGAGGTCACCAGCTCCAAAAGCAATGGCTCCAAAAGCATGAAAACAGCAGTTCAGGAATGGTAATTACATGGAATACTCTGGGTTGGGTGGGGAAGTGGAGACTGCAACACAAGAGGTTTTTCACCATACTCTGTTGGCTGTGGGGAAAGAGGAAAGGCATCCCTTCCCAGCCCAGTTCCAGTGTCTAATCCTGCACACGTGCTGTGACTGAAACATTCCCATGTTTCATCCTTGAACTTGATGCAAACCAACACAATCAACAGCATTAAACGAATCAAAACTGCTATTTTAGCACTCCACTCACTTCAATAAATTCATTCATGCCTTGGATACTCAGATGATTTTAGAAAAGCTTAAACTACGATTTTTCAGTTATTTTTGTGTTATGGAACAATTAAACACACTGGGATAACATCACACTGTAATCTCACCTTTTTTTTTTTGCCAATACAGAATTCCAAATCCATTATATGAAGTGTTACTTTTCCTTATCCCTGCAATCTCAAACCCTAGGAAAGGATTTGCCTTGATTTCTTTCCTGCCTTAAGTCTTGCACCACATAATCTCTTCAGCCTGAGAGACATCAACATATTTGACCTGTTATATACTTGCATGGTTTATTTATACAAGAATTTCTACATTTGAATGGTGGGGATTAAAAACAAATGAAAGGCACTTTAATGAGTCACACATATTTGACCACTTTTAGAGGAAATTAGTTTAAGAGATCTACTCTGCAACAAAGAATTTATTTATTTTTACACAAAAAAGGTCTTTTTTTCCCCTGGAAGTCCAAAGAATAAAAGAATACAAGTGCTGTAATTAATGGTGTGATAGGAACACGAGTGATTTGTGTAATGATAATCACCTAAATCCTCTGAATAACAAGAATTCTGTTAAAATGAAAACTGTATGCAACATATAAATCACTGCACACGTGTGGGGTGTATGTGTATAATCCAGTTACTCCTTTTGTTGTGAAGCTCTTTACCCTGTGTGATCACATCCAATATAAATTGGATTAGAAATCTGACTAATCCATTGAAACAGAGTAATAACTGAGCAGAATTTGCTTTCATTTTCCTTCTTGCACTACTACCTCAGTTCCATCACTCATTTCCTGCCATCATGTTGCTTGACATGGTATATTCCTAAATTTAAATATTGTATTTAAATATTTGCCCACGAATGAGTTCTAAAAGGTCAATAGAATATTCAAAGGCTCCAAAATTTAAATTAAAGCTTGTGTTCTGCTCAAATTGACAATTCCCAGCTCTTTCCAAGCCCAAAGCCAAGAGGTTGGACAAGAAACATGAGCTCACAGAACACTGTCAGCTCGAGGTGCTTTTCAGTGCAGTAATTTCAGGTCCTTGCTTTTTGGTGGAGTAACTCCTTAAATTGGATTTGGAAGAGAAAGAAAGGAAAAGAGAAAGAAAGGAAAAGAGAAAGAAAGGAAAAGAGAAAGAAAGGAAAAGATAGCCTGCTGAGGACAGGCAGCTTTATGATGAGAACACTGTGAGATGGAAGGTCCCCACATTTTCTTGACAGTGCCCTGACCATGTTGGCTGGGGAACAAAGACATGTTGTAATAAAATAGCCCAGAATTAAACTTGTATTTTTTCATGTTTGCTGGGTAACATAAAACACTTAACTTTTTTTTTTAATAGGTTAACATTCTACATCTCTCTGGCTCTTCCCTCCCCTCATTTCACAATCCAGCAGGTGACTGACAAACAAATGGAGCCACTCATTGACTCCCAGCCCAGTGACCTCCCTTTGTTTAACCACAAACACATGTGACCTGACCTGCTCTTTCCAAAGCAACAAGTCCCCAGGAGGAGTTCAAGGGTGAAACCTCAGCCTCAGAAAACTTTGGAGCAACATGAACTCAGAGCCAGACTTGGAGCTAAAAAGAGATTTAATTCACTGAGCACTAAAGACCATTATTTTGCTGGTTCATCAAATAATTCTCCATTGCTTCACTGAAGCAATTTCAACATTACAGGTGAAAGTTACTTTGGAGTTTCATGGAGAACTAAACACATTCAACTGGCACAGGTGGGATTTTCTTTCCAGACTCTGGTCTGCAGAGCTTCTGTGTTTGCTTCCAAGCTGGAACCACAAAGCAGGAACAGACTTTGCTCCACTGCCAACGTGGAATTGCCTCTGATTTACCAAGACTTCCTGAAGTATTCAAGCAACATCCTGTAACTGTCTTTTCCTGAACCATTTTTAATTGGTTTATGTGATGAATTGAGCAACTCCAAACAGGAATGACAGGCTGGTCTTTGGCACTGGTTCAAATGTCAGACACAGAAAGAACCCCCCAAAAGAGAGAAATGTCCTCAAAGTCATCTCTCAATTGCTATTAATCCTCCCAAAATACACAATCACAGAATGGTTGGGGTTGGAAGGGAAATTCAAGAGCATCCAGTCCCACCCCCTGCCATGGGCAGGGACACCTTCCACTATCCCAGGTTGCTCCAACCTGGCCTTGGACACTTCCAGGGATGGGGCAGCCACAGCTTCTCTGGGAAACCTGTGCCAGGGCCTCCCCACCCTCACAGCCAACAATTCCATCCCAATATCCCATCTACCCCTGCCCTCTGGCAGTGGGAAACCATTTCCCTTTGTCCTGTCACTCCATCCCTTGTCTCAAGTCCCTCTCCAGCTCTCCTGGAGCCCCTTTAGGCTCTGGAAGGGGCTCTAAACTCTCCCTGGAACCTTTTCCAGGTGAACACCCTCAGCTCTCCCAGCCCATCCCCAGAGCAAAGGTGTATAAAGCCTATACCATGTTTTCCAAGAAGGATTCTTCTATGTAAGAGAGCAATTTAATTAACATATCCACAACTGCTTTTTACACAGACATGATTCTGATAGTCCAAGTCAAAATCCTAAAGCTCACGTCCTGGTTGTGTGAAGGATGAGCAGGAAACACTCATTAAAAAAACCCTTGGACTGTTGAAACATTAAATGGGGTTGCAGTTTTAATTCTCACCAATTAAAGTAATTCACTAAATTTCAACACTAGTGCTCTGAAGGGAAGCACTTCCACCACCAGCATTTGCTACTGGAGCCACTTGGCTGCAGGAGCTTGTCCCTCTATCAGCCCTTTTCTCACCCAGGGGCACCTGGAATTTTTGGAAGTGAATTAGGTGAAAGCTAAACCCACAAAAGAACAATTGTGCCACGTGACAAACATGTGAGCACCTCCCAAAAGGTAAGAATGTGCTCCAACCCCATGGAGAGTCACGGGGCTTTTGCACAATCCCCCTCCCAGGCTGTTTGCTCTCCTGCTGTTCCTCACTCAGGCTTTGTTCCCTGGCTCCACCAGCCCCCACAGCCACAGGTGAACAGTTTGAGCAGGTAGGTTCTTATACAGAATATATTTAAAAATAAACAAGAGCAGGACTGTTCCTGTGCACACCTCAGACCTGCCACCAGTGAACAACGTGAAGCCATTCGAGGGCACAATAACCTTTGCTGTCAACTCTTCCCTTTTCATCCAGATTTTTTTCTGTGCTCTCCTAATCTCACTTCCTTCTCTCTACTGCACCTCAACTCCAGAGTTCTCTACCCCTTCATCTCACCTTTTAAACTTTTTCCTTCATTTTCCTTTGTTTTTTTTACTCTATAGGGTTCCCCCCCACCAGAAAATCAGCATGATTTTCATGGAATTCCAGAATAGTTTGGGTTGGAAAGGACATTAAAACCCATCTCATTCCAACCCCCTGCCAGGCCAGGGACACCTTCCACTATCCCAGGTTGTTCCAAGTCCCATCCAACCTGGCTTTGAACATTTCCTGGGATGGGGCAGCCACAGCTTCTCTGGGCAAAAATTTGAGTTTCTTTGACTTTCAGTATCCCTGCCTGGGATCTCAGTTTCACCCCGTGTTCCCTCCATCCCAGTGCTCACTAATCATGTTTATTTACAACACTTATCTCTGGACTTTCTCCTCTCCAGCTCCACTCCAGTGTGGCTACAGCCACTTGCATCCCACTCCAAGACATCCTATCACAGCAGTGACCTTTCCTTCCCACACTCAAACCTCTACTTCATCTTCACAGATATGACTGAGAGACCTGCTCACACTTCTTATTTTAATTTCTTGCTCTTTTGCAGGTTTTATTTCCCTCTAGGTCTTCTGCTTTGTAAGTGGCAGTGTCAGCTCTTACAGATCCTTGTCCTGCTCCTCTCAGAGCTCTGGACAAGGTTTTTTTTTGCTTTCAGTGCTGCTTTTCCCTAAAAAGCATCACACACACACAAAATTTCACCTGCCATCTGTATTTAATCCAGCTCTGCCACCTCCAAATTAAATCCCATCCTAAATCTTTGATACTTCCACTGTCCTACCAGTGTTGGAGCCTGAATTAAGTCAGAACTGAACTCCAGGTCCTTCTCACTCCACAAACATTTTGTGACACTCTCTCACCCACAACTTGTAACCCAAGTATTCCCTGTGTCTCTGCCTTCATCCTTGTTGACCACACCCAGCAGGAAAATTTCCTTATCCCAAATCCATCCTTAGCTACTCTGCTGGAGCTGACACCACCCACTGCAGAGTGATTCTGTGATTCTGGTACCACTGAAAGTAAGACAACAGGTTCATTTTTGTTTAAATAATGCTTGGGAGATCACAAACACAAAAGCTGAGGACACAGCACTTGCCCTCAAAGACACCTCCAAGCAAAGTGCTGATGTCTCCCACATGTCCCAGTGAAAGCAGCCTAAATGCCACTAGTTCCATGCACTGAGAGAAGGTATCAGAAACCACAACAAAAGCAGAATATACCTACAAACAAATGTGATTTAATACATGGAAAACTGCAGATGTGAAAAATGTTTCATCAATGTGTGTTAGGGCATAGAATCCCAGACTGATTTGGGTTGGAGAGACCTTAAAGCCCATCTCATTCCAATCCCCTGCCATGGGCAGGGACACCTTCCACTATTCCAGGTTGCTCCAAGCTCCTTGGACACTTGGCTCCTTCCTGGCCAAAACTAAGGTCCAAGATACTCTGGAAAGGGTGGTATAGTAAGAACAGAAGCAAAAAAGTCAAACACAGAAAAATTTTGAGCAGTGAAAGTGACACTTCACCTTCCCCAAGTGAACTATCAGTGTTCTATTTGCAAAAGAATAACACACCTCGAGATAAAAAAGCAATAAAACAGCATTCAGGAACTCAGCCTTCAATCAAAATGTCCTTTACATAAAGGAAATTGTTATCAACCAAGTTCAAAGACTGCCCAACACACCAAACCAATGTTCTAAGGTGCTGTAAAGGAACTGAAAACACTGGCAAAACCAGACTAAAACAAATGAAAGTCACAAACACTGCTAAACTCGATTTCAAACCCTTAATTTTTATCTTGCTTCATGATTCTGTTTTAATTCTGTTTCAGGACACGATACAAACCCCTACACTAAACATGCAGCCTCAGAAGGAATATGGGACACTGATAAAGCAGCCAGGCCTAGTGAGGCCTCAAATTTGGTTTAGGGCTGTCAGTGTGTAAAATGTCAAGATACAAATTTATGCTGCCAGCTCCAAGCAAGGCAGAAGCACCCAGGGCTCCTGCACAAAGCACAGAAGCTCTGAAATGTTGAATTTTTTTAGTCTTGACAGCACAGCTCAAAGAACCTCCAGCGACCGAGTACAGAAGACTTCCTCTCCTGCTGCTAACATCTCCCTCCCACATCAAACAGGCACATGGATAAAACAAAATCCACTGAGAAAAGAGCCTTTTGTAACCACCTGGTGCCAACATCAACTCCTGGACTCCAACCTTGTCAGGAATCTTGCCCAGCTCCGAGTTCAGAGGGCAGGTAACACTGCCCTGGCACTCACATCTCATTTTGCCAGGTGCTAATGCTTTCCTCTCCTTCTAGTTTACACTGCAGCTCTCAGATTGCTCACAAAAGAAAATACATGGGGTTGGATATTTATTTCAGTTCAAGCTTAAAGGCAGCTGAAATGTTTTTTTTTTAAAGCTGCCCAATTCCAGCCTGAGCAGATAGATATTAAAATTAAGAGCCAGTGGTCCACTCTGTATTCGTAGGTATTTCCAGGTTAAGGTCAGTAAAATATCTGTTATATCAGCACGTCTTCACTCAGGGATGGTCCTAGTGAACAATGTGGTTTTAAATACAGAAAGAAATGGGTGTAGAAATACACAAGGTTGTTGTTGTCTTCTCTCACATCACCAGATTTTACAAAAGTCCTTTCAGCTTTTAAATCTACTGTTTCACCACAGACATCAGCCAGGGTGATGAGTGGCACCAACACAGTCAGAATTCCCACTGGAGAACCATGGAAGCACAGAATGGTTTGGGTGATCTGTAAGGTCCCTTCCAGCCAAATTCCAACCCCCTGCCATGGGCATCCCTTCCACTATCCCAGGTTGCTCCAAGCCTCATCCAACTGCCCTTGAAACATGTTAGGATGCAGAAAACCACCTGGAGAGCAACTGATTTTTAATAAAACCCTTCAAGAACTAAATACAGGCAACTTGACAATGTAACCAGGAAAAAAAAGCAGGGGAAAAGCAAATAACAGGCAGGACAGCAGCTGCCTGGGACAAATTCACAAGCCAAGAACAGGAGAATCACTCAGAAGTCCACAGGCCATGGATTTAACAGACTTACACAGGACTGAAAACCAGGCTGAGTAACTGTATAAAAAAATTGTTGTAAAGAAGTCCTCTATAACTGGGAGGGCAGAAAAGGGCTGGATAATTTAAGAGATTTAAACAGAAGACCCGTGTATAAAAGACTCCTTGCCATGTCCACAGAAAACAACTCCAAGTTACTTATCTGGAAACACACACTAATAATTTTCATCCTCTTGCAGCATTTTTGCTGGTTCTACAATACTAATTAAATAAATCCCAGAGGTCACAAGGTAAGGATTAAATTCTCAGTAATTAATCTCCTCAAATTGTAACTCAGGCTCATATTCCTGAAGTTACCAACAAATCCTGTGGTGACCTTAAAAATGTGGAGTGAAAAAACATTTCAGCACGTGCCCAGCTCTAATCAACATTTCCCTGGCACTGAGATATTGCAATAGTTGAGGAACTGTCAGCTGAGGAAGCAACTGCTCAGGGTTGTAGCTGTGTGATAGCAGCCTCCTCTGGAGTACAACACATACATGAAAAAGGGCAAAATAACAGAGATGAAAGCTTTTGACATTTGCTCTGAGCTGAACCATGAATCAGCAAAACCAGACAGCAGTTTGTGTCCCCTCCAACCTGCACCTCAGCATATTTTAAGCCAGTTGTGCTCATTGTATTTCATGCTTGTGTGGTCAGAGAGGAGGATTCTCCTGCTTTACTCCTGGCCTGCTGTAAGAGCTGGTTTGTCACCACCAGCTCCTTCCCACACCAGGGCACAACAACACAGCAGCTCCCCTTGGGATCCAGAATTATCCACATGCTATCAAATGGGAGGAATTTGGGAATAACGGCTACACCAAGGCCTTCAGACACACAGATGAGACTGAATCCCTGGGATCTGACCTTGCTGTTCCCTCAGGGCTGGACACAGCAATTAGGAGGGAATACAGGCAAGGAAACAGGTGAAGTGAGAAGTTAAACCAGGAGACACTGACAGACCCTTGAAACACCACAAGTTGATCCTAGTCTTGCAAAGGAGTGGACCTACTAATAAGAAAAGACTTGAGCACTTGCCTTAATCAGCTTTCTGAGGACTAGAAATCATCCCTGCCATTAGTTGTCTCAGGACCATGAGTTTATTTCTCCCTTGCCTCTGGTTCAAACCTCTGGGAACCTCTCCTTCCAAGCACCAGGAATGATCCCTGCACAGTGTATGCTGTCATTTGCCACATCTGCTCCTCAAGCTTAGTGAGACTGAATCAGCTTCCAAAATGAACAAGGCACAGTGTCAAGAAATTAAACCTTTAAGCTGCTGACGAGTGCAGCCTCTTGCTCCCATTACCAGGGGCAATCCTGCCTCACCTGACAGCTCTGCTCTCTCCTCTCTCTCCCCATGGCACAGCTACAAGGATGGCAGCAGTTTCCTCATCCCTTGGATGACCTGCATCTTCTCCTCCCCAAAATCATGTGGCACATGCACGGAGTGCCCACAGCAGAGGCTCCAGGGAGAAAACCACCTTCACTTTGTGCTCAGGGTGCTGCACCCAGGCTCCTCCAACTCAAAACATGTGGCCCGAGGCCTCTGCTCCTTCCTTGAGCTCAGTGTCTGTTTGTTGGGGCAAAGATTTGAAAGGGAAATTGTCACACAAATGAACTATACCACAGAGCATTGTCATTTATGGATCTCCCACACTGATAAATAGAGAAACAATGAAAAGCCCTAGTTTTCATCTCTCAGAGTTCTGTTGCTCCTCTGAGCCTCAAAAATACTCAGAGGAGACAAGAGAAACCTCCCTGTCCCTCTCCCAAGCCCATGCCAGGACACATTCAGCTACTCTACTCCATAACATCTCCCTTGTCCTTGAAGGAATGCAGTTGGAAAGCAAGTTGTCAGAGGATGAGCAGTGACATGGCTTGAGAGCTCCAGGAAAACAGGTGCTCACTTGTCCAGCAAGTCCCTGGGAAACATTCCCACCAAAAGATGGACCAGAGAGCTGGGGGGTGTCTGTTCTTCCACCTCTGTTCCCCAAGGCCCCTCTCATCCAGCAAAGGACACACAAATGCAAGAGGAAAAGTGGAAGAGGGGGGGTGTATCCCCACCTCATTTTGAAGGGGGGGAAGCACATGCCCCTCTATTGGGAGGGTAAGAATTAAGGACTCTGTGTGTGTGAAGTGCCTGTTGCAGCCACCCCAACAGAAAGGAGGAGAAATCCCATTTCATACTCCCTGCCAGTGGACAGGTAATGGGAAAGGAAATATAAAGCACAGTATCATCATGTCCCTAGTGGAGAGGACAAGGGTCAGAGAGGTGAAGCTGGGCAAGCTGGGTGAAGCCCTTTCTTCCATCATTCCTCACTAAAGACAAGGGATCAGAAGTGTGTGTGGTTGGGAGGCAGTGGACAAACAACTGATGTTTCTATCCTGGTCCTTCTGAATGAAGGGTGTGCAAGGAGGGAAAAGAGGGAGTACTCAAAGCAAATATCCACCCTCACTCAAATATCCACCTGCTTAGGAAAAGGGAAGCATAAGAAGGGTCTCAGTCACCCTCCCTCCCATTTTTTCCTGCACATTCCAAAGAATGAGAGGATGCTCAGACCTCCTTTTTCCATGTCTTTGTATGTCAGACAGATTGCCGTTTCTCTGTATGCCAGCTGTGAGTGCCAAGATGCCTATTTCCCCCTGTACACCAGGTGTGAATGTTCCAGGTCATCTCCTTCAGGTGTGTGTGCACAGGGAGGTGAGGGAGGGAAAGATGCTCAGTTCCCTTTGCAGCTGGAAGTGGCTGAAGAGCCCAGTACCCCCTGAGTGGGGGTACCCAGTACCTCTCATACCCCGGAGGGAAAAGGGGGTGATGCAGTGTCCCCTCTCTCCAGTCCGTGCTCAGGGATGCCAATGTCGCTTCTCTTATAAACGTGCCTGGGAGGGTGGGCTGCCCTCTGCTGCGTTCCCTTCCCTCCTCACCATATCCCTGACACTTGGAAGCGGAATTCCCAGTCCCTCCTCGCTCAGGTGCATCCCCTCTCCCTAGGGAATTTGTTATCCTGTGCCGCTTGTACAAAACACCCCAGCAGCGACCGCTGCCGAGTCCCCCGGCCGGGTACGTGTGACAGGGAGTGCTCAGGTCCCCATTTCCCTACGGGAGGGGCAGGAAGAGCCACCCGTGTCCCCACAGCGGGGTCACCCAGGCCGGGCTCTGCCCAGCATCCCTCGTAGGCACCGAGTGGCAGCCCCGGGTGTCCCCCCACCCCGGGGATACCCCGGTCGGCACTCACGGTTCCAATAGACGGGGTAGCTCTCGGCGCTGGCCACATCCACCTCGTAGAGCCCGCTCCGCACACACACCGGCTCCACGGCCGCCGGCTCCCCGTCACCGCCGCTCCCCAGGGCACGGAACGCCAGCTCGATCCGCAGCGAGTCGTACCCGATGAAGGGCTTCCACGTCTTGCGGTCCTCCCGGTAGAACCAGCGCACCTCCTCGGCGCCCAGCTCCCGCACCACCTCATAGCGGGGCCGGCCGCCGCCCGGCCGCCGCCTCTCGG
>WEIV01011307.1:1469079-1487399 GCA_013390005.1 Calyptomena viridis | reverse complement strand
CCCCTTGGAAAGAAGGAGGAAAAAATGTGAATGACATAAAAGCATCAAATGTGGGGGTTGCACTCAATCTTCTAGACAAGACCCCTTGAGCATTCTTCTGAGATTCTGGATTCTTCTGAGTGTTAAAGGACTGTAAGCTGCAAGGTAGGCTCATAAAAGTGGTTAAAACACCTCTCCCATAAGTGTGTTGGCCATCCAAGATGTGTCTCCTGCACCTCAGAGAGTCACAGAATGGTTCAGCTTCATGTTGGAAAGTCATCAGGCCCAACATCCTTGTTCAGTGCTTGGAAAGAAGTTCTTCCTCACATTCAGGTGGATCTCTCTGTGGCCCAGTCCCTGCCTGTTGTCTCTTGTCCTATTGCTCAGCACCACTGGGAAGGACCTGGTCCATCCTCTGACATCCTCCTTCAGACAATTAAAGCCCTTCACACCCAGGTATTTCTCACAGAGCACTGACATAGCCCATCTCCAAGGATGCCAACAGCTGCTCTGTCCCTGGAATGATGCCATCTCATTTCTAAGACTTGTCCCTTCCTTCCAAATTACTCTTCCAAGAGAGTTTTGTCATGTGCCTCTTGGCCCTGGGATTGGGGCAGTTCCAAGTGTTAGAGGGGTTGCTATCATTGATTTTTTTTTTTCCCTGCTAGAAATGGTGAATAGATGGAAGAAAACAATGTAGAAAAGGTAGTTTTGGAGTTTTCAACCAGTTGTAACAGGATGCAGAAATTCCCTGAAGTTCTGCTTTCTCCAGGTCTTTCATTTAGCCAAAGCCATTAAAATATAATCTGAGAGTAAACCTGTTTATTAAACCCTTTTCTTTTTTTTTTTGCTGTTGTTTTGTTCTTATTTTCTTCAAGNTTTTTTTTTTTTCCCTGCTAGAAATGGTGAATAGATGGAAGAAAACAATGTAGAAAAGGTGGTTTTGGAGTTTTCAACCAGTTGTAACAGGATGCAGGAATTCCCTGAAGTTCTGCTTTCTCCAGGTCTTTCATTTAGCCAAAGCCATTAAAATATAATCTGAGAGTAAACCTGTTTTTTAAACCCTTTTCTTTTTTTTTTGCTGTTGTTTTGTTCTTATTTTCTTCAAGTGGAGATACTGAGTGTGTGGGCACACAGGGGGCAAATTAGTTTTGTAGATCCAAGAACAATAAATGAAGTTGACACAGGTATTTTTTTTTAGGAACAAAGAGAGGGGTGTTGTGTAACATTCTGGCCAGTGTTGACTGTGGAATTGACAGGATTAAGGCTGGAAACAAGGAATCTGTGTTCTTACTTTGCCAACCACTGAGCCAAGAGTCAAAGCACGACCCTCCAGAGGAAACCATCCCAGAACGTTGGGAAAATGGGAAACTGGTTCCTTTTTGTAGATGCTGAAGCAAAGAGTAAGAGGCCACTGTCTCTCCCACACATCTTGTTGTTGGGCATCTGCAAAGATGTGAAGCACAGAGCATTTTTCACCACAAGGGAAAATAAAAAACCCCTGTTTCTTGCACAAAACTCACTCTCTGGTGAGTGGCTGAAAAGCCAAGTACAAGGGGTGGTTACAAGCTGGAAAAAACTCCTGCACACAGAGATTAAAAGGGAACAAAGAAAAATTCACTTGGGAGAGGGTTGGAGGACACAGGGCTGGAGAGAGGAAGGTTTTGTAGGGGTGTGGGGCTGTGCTAAAGTTCACAGCTGAGGATCTCCAGAGAGGGGTCAGATGAGGATAAAAGAAATTTTAGTGCCCTCAGTGCCAGGTCTGGAGGGTTACACACAAATGATTTGTCTCATAGTAACACCCAAAAGCAGTGCTGGAATTGCAGGACCTTGGGAACAGTTGGCACTAACAGTGACTTTGAGGTCACTGTCTGTGAGATTGTGTGTGAAATCCTGGCTTTACTCCCTGTGAGTGTTGCCATTGATTTCAGTGGGTTAAAAATTCACCCACTCTCTGGGATTCAGCCTTTCCCCTCCCAGACATTTATTATTGTTAATTGATCCCAATCCATGGGTGTATTTCTGGCTCAAACCTGAGGTAACTCTTACGCAGGATGATTCATAAAAGATATAAAATGTATTCCCTCGTCCTCATGGAACACACTGTCCTAGGAAAGCACAGCAGCCAAGCTCATCATGGCATCCTTGGTGGAAGTACTGAGGGACATACTTAACTCCCAGTGTGGGAGCAGCAATGGAAATACTCACATAAAGTCAGATAATTCCTTAACTACCTGACTGCAATAGTGTGTGACTGAGCAGACCTTTGAGCTGCAGAGATGCAGACGTTACATCTTTGTAAGATGTCACCTGATAGGAGGTGAGTGACCTTGGATCGTCTGATTCCTGAGGGAATGTCCTCGTGACTCGTGTTTTAGTAGGTAAAATGGGAGCTCTGCTGCCTGTGGCCGTGGTATGTCCCTGTGCAGAGGGCTGTGGAAGGCTGCTGTGGCAGCCAAAGTCACCGTGCTGTCATCTGTCAGGAGCTGTCCCACAGTCAGGTGACAGCCAGGGCCACATTCCAGCTATAAATACACCACACTCTGTTCATTGTGTGGAATCGCTTTTCAGCAAAAGCCTCTGATCCCTACAGGTCTCGGGACACTTTGGTTTTGCTCTTTGTTGAATATTCCACCTACTTTCTTTTGCCTCCAGCACCAGATTTATTCACTTCTCCTCCAAACTTCAAAGGTCTCCTCTTTGATGTCGTGGCTGGAAGATGGATTGGAGTGTAGTTCTGAGAGGGACTGAAGTCCAACTCTTCCTACAGCCAGGCCAGTGGGGAAGGCACATCTCCTTCCTATTTATAGTGGAAGTACTATTTTAGCAAGTAGTAAAGAGTCTGGCAAGGAAAATCGGGAGAGGGACCTTGGAGAGGGAGCTCTTTCCAGTTAAACTTATTTAGCTTTCCCATTTTCCAAGGCCTTACGGGCTGAAATGAGACAGTCTGTGCTCATATGGTACAGAGGGATCAAAAAGGGGAAAAAAAAATAACAAGCATCTCATGGAAAATCTCCCTGTGATAGAAAATCTGACTCTGGTAGGAAACCTGAGTTTGGAAAACTTCCAAGGACTCGGATAATTGAAAAGGCCATTTGAAAAGGCCATTTGAAGAAATTTCCCCTCTGTTTCTTTGCAGAGGGAGATGACCACATAACCATGAAACAAACCTTTTAGCTCCCCTGCAATTTGCATTCACTTACATCAATGTGCAGTCCCCAAATTTCCCATTTATATAATGCATGGTGACACATAAGTGTTTCCAGCAGCTCCTGCCTGGGTCTCATGGTTGGGGACACATGTGGCTGCTCAGGGGACTGAATTCCTCCTGCTTCTGACCTGTGGATCAGTCCCTGGGCTGCCATAAATGCAGTAACCAAAACCTTTCAGAGTATTTTCAGTAGATTGAATCATAGCCTTTCCAGAGTATTCCCAAGGTTTCTTAGGGAAAGGCTGGGTGCCTATTTAAGTCCCAGGTCACAGTAGCCCTCTCACCTCAGGTGAACTATGAGAGTTAGAAGCTTATAGTCATGTGCAACGTGTTTGTACAGCAGGAATGGGTGGATCTGCAAACCAGTGATGTTTTTAAGGATCCTTTCCTTGTTCCAAACAGGTACTCACACTGGAAAACAGGCACCTGCCCTCCCAGATTGGCTCAGAACAGATATGGCATTTTGGGTGGGTGAGGGAGGAGCAAACTTTTGGTGTCACTCTCACTGCACCTGATTTCACACCCTGATCTGAGGGTTTGTTTGTGCCACGGGACTTTATCACTTGGTTACTACACAGGATTTGTATTTCATGAGGAAGGTTCTGGTAACAGTCTCACACATGCAGAGCTGGTGTCAGCACTGCCAGCAGCAGCAGAGTAGTGACAGGTTTAATGATGTGAACATCTGTATTCAGGCAGTGCTGTCCCATGCCCTGCCTCCTTCTTACAGTGATTTTAAGTCAGCAGTTCCTGACAGGATGGGAGAGAAAAATCAGAACCTTGTATTCTAACCCCTCCTGGTCTGAATGGGTGGCCAGGATTGCAGGAGGTAAATTGCAGGATTGGGGAGGTAAAGCACAGACAGACAAAATGGATATACTGCAGTTACGCCTCCCTGGGCAGAGAGAACTCCCAGCGGAGTTTTGTCCATCACTTTCTGTTCAGATCCATAAGAAAATGGAGAGAACATTTCTGGTGGAAGGTAGGAAGGAAGTGAGCAGGCTTTATCATCCTGGTTTCCATAACTGTAGAGTCTTGGGCCCATAACAAGTATCAAGGTGCCAGAATTGAACCTTTCACTGCCTCATATCTGAGACAGAACCCAGTAAGAGCCACCAGGCAAAAGTGTCTGTCCTTTCTGCTGCCTTTTCTATGACCTGAATGTGGCTCAAAATGAGAGGCACAACTTCCCCAGCAAAGATTATTAGTGGGATGGAGCATCTCTGCTATGAGAAAAGACTGGGAGAATTGGGATTGCTGAGCCTGGAGAGGAGAAGGCTCCAGGGAGACCTCAGAGCCACTTCCACTGCCTAAAGGGGCTCCAAAAGAGCTGGAGAGGGACTTGGGACAAGGAATGGAAGGACAGGACAAGGGGGAATGGCTTCCCACTGCCAGAGAGCAGGGTTAGATGGGATATTGGGAACGAATTGTTGGCTGTGAGGGTGGGGAGGCCCTGGCACGGATTTCCCAGAGAAGCTGTGGCTGCCCCATCCCTGGAAGTGTCCAAGGCCAGGTTGGAGCAACCTGGGATAGTGGGAGGTGTCCCTGCCCATGGCAGGGGGTGGAACAAAATGGTTCTTTGAGGTCCCTTCCAACCTAAACCATTCTGGGATTCTGTGATTGCTACTAGTCTTGTGAGGTTGGTTTTTTTTTTAATTCTCCATCAATTCCATATGCTTTCCTTCTCTCCTTTCTCAAGGCCTAGCAAAGCCAGCCAAGGATCCACATTTTGCAACTGTTGTAATTTTTGTAACTGTTTTGGATGCTGGAAAAGCAATACCCAAGGAAAGAGGCCAAATCCAGAAAAAATGTGTCAGGTTTCAGGGCTGCTGATAAGATGGGAAGAGTGTCTGTTTCCCCAGCAGCCAAATCATAAATGACAGCTGAAATCAAGCAGGGATTTCTATTTTTATTCATATTTTCTCTCTACTTTACCTTGTTTTCACCATATCTTTCTGTAAAATGAAGGGAAGAGCCTATTGCATGTACTATCTGGGCAAATAGAAGGATCTGGACTTTATTTTGAGGAGCCTGTCAGTTAAACAAGCAAATACAGACACTGCAAACACATTATCCTTCCTCTTTTATTAGTCACTTCATGGCAAACACTGGTGCAAAAAGCCCTCACCAAGTAGTTTTTCCTCGTTTGTGGTCTGTGCAAGCTCATTTATTCCATCCACAATTAAAAATATGCTTAGGAAAAGCATCCCTCTGCCTCGTGACTTTTTCCAGGGGCTGTGCTGCTCCCCTTTTTCTCACATGGAGCTTTTTCTCTTCATGTGACTTATGGATGCTTCGGCTCATGGATGTGCTGGTGAACAATCCCCATCCCTGTGTCTGTGCTCAGCACGAACCAAACTGCTCCCACTGCCAGAGGCTGCTGCTCCTGCTTTTGGGGGTGGCCTCATCCTCTGGCAAGAAGCTCATCCCCCTCGTGGGTTCACTCCAGCAGCTCAGCTTGAAAGCTTTTTGCTCACAGCAGACAGGAGAAGCTCCTTGTTATCACCTGGTGCCTGTTATAAGTCACTCCAGTGACTTGAGTGAAAGGATTCTTTGACTTGATGTGAATTCATTAGTGAGCTTCTCTAAGGGTTTCATTCAGGAGCCTTTCCAGCAGCTTCTGTGCTGCTTCTTGCTTTATTTATTTTACTCACCTGAGGCTGAGTAAAAGCAGCTGCCCCCTTCATACAATCACAGAATCCTGGAAACACAGAATCCCAGAATGGTTTGGGTTTGAAGAGACCTTAAAGCTCATCTCCTTCCAACCCCCTGCCACGGGCAAGGACAACTTCTGCTAAACCACATTGCTCCAAGCCCCGTCCAACCTGGCCTGGAACACTTCCAGGGATGGGAAGATGACATCTTTTCTCTCTCCTTCACCCAACCCTGCTGTGGGTTTTCCTCCACCCACACTGCAAAAGCCAGAGCAGGCCCCTTGCAGCCTGGAGGGATGAAACTGGTGGAGGAAGGATTTCCCCACACACACCCAGCCCTCCCACCACCTCCGCTCCTTTGGGATGAGGTGAGGGATCCCAGGAGGAAGGAGGGCTCCCCTGGGAGCTGGCAGGTCCTTGGAGCCAAGGAGCAGTGGGACAGGGAAATGCAAAAACCAAACAGAGCCACCATAGAAACAAACCTTTTTGTGTTGCAGAGCAGCACAGATCACTCAAACCATCCCCATGCAGCCTGGTCCCTCCTAACCCCACAGCAACCCATCACAGCTGCATTAGTGTGAGTAGGAAGATGGCTCAAGGCAGCAAATTTGGGAAATTCAAGCTTCCTTCTGGGTTGATTCCAGCCTGGATTAATTACTCTTTAAGATCTGAAATGGCTTTTGTGTCACAATTTGATTTGCACATGATGATGCTTATTTGTTTCAGATCATTCTTACCCTTCTTTTAGGCACAATACACCTGGTGATCCAGAAATACCTGGTCAAATTAGAACAGATCTAGAATGTTCAGAAGGCTTTAATAGCTCTTAATATGGTGTATAATAATAATGGTAATATAAAGGTAGGATTTAAAGGCTTTAAACAGGCTAGAGGATCATAGTGCTGGATGTGGTGCCAAACAGAGAAGTAAAAACCCTGTTTGCTTCCTAAAATGTGCCAAGTCTAAGGAGAAACTGAAAAATTAAGAAAAAAGGAAGTGTTTTAACATGACAGAGAGTAAAGTGAAGCACTGAATGATCAAATGGTTTGTGGGAGGGCACATGGGGCTCTGGCAGGGTCTGGATGTGAATCCAGATCAGAAGGTGTCTCCAAGCCAAATAACAGCTGTTCCCTCTCTCACATCTGTCCCCAGGGCCCCTCTTAAAAAAGGAGCAAGGAAAAATCACTGTGATGAAAACAGCTGGAAGAAAGAGCTGAGGGAAAGGTGTCATGTCTCCTGCAGCCTCACCCCTGGCTCATCCTTCTCTTCTCTTGGCAGGAGGAGAACATTAATGTAGGGGAGAGAGATTAATGCACAGACCTTCCAACCAGCTCAGGGAAGGCACAAGTGTGTCCATGCTCCACAAAAAGCAAGTTCAGACATGTGTCAGTACAGCTGAGCTGGCTGCATTTCTCTGTTGGATAAATACTGATTGATAAAAAGCTGCCAAGTGTTCAAATAGCTGCCTTAGGAGTCTCTTTTATTTTGGTTTTTTTTATTGCAGTTTGCTAGTTTGTCTGCCTCGAGACCATCCCAAGCATTTGGAACCCATCTGTAGTGGCTGAGCATCCAACATTGTCCAAAAGGATGTGATGGAGGGATCAGAGATTTAAACTTCCTGTCCCCTGTGGTTCCTTACAAGCATCATTAAAAGCAGGCTTTTCAAACTGATCCTGTGATGATGAGACACTGCTTTTTTTCCCATCCCATCTCCACATTTTCACTTCCAGATTTGCCCTTTGGCAGAAAGAATTGCTCATGGAAAGACAGTCCCATAACACTGTTGGTAAAATACTGATTTTTTTTATGTCATGCAGCTTCTGTGAAGCACCAGCAGGAAATAATACAGCAAGTGGCTTTAGAAATCTGTATAGAAATTGTAGTAATGGTCTAATTACAAAAAATCATCACTTTATCAGGGCCTCACACATAAAATCTGTGTTTTTTAGACGTACCTTTTCTCTCTGCAGGAGTCTGACTCCTTAAATTAAAGAAATAAATAAGCAATTAGAACCTTTCTTTTCATGGAATGTTTGCTTCCTAAGACAATCCATGTCTTAAAGACATCGTGTACAGCACAAAATAATGAGAAATACACAGAAGTCCTGAGGAATTGGAACTGCAGCCGAGTCCTTGCTCTGCAATGAGCACGTAGCTTATTTTCAGTGCAAAAATCAGAATTTCTTGAGGGTCAATGACCACAGGTTGAAATTTTTTTATTAGGCAATGCTAATCGGATTGAGGCTGGTCTAATCAAAGATGTGAGGAGTTGGCTTTGGCTCTGCTTGGCAGCACAGAACCTGCTAATCCAAGTGCCACAGATCCCGAGACATTCCATCCTATGGCATGAGCCAAGTCCCACACGCTGCCAAGAGCTTCCTCTGAAATTCCTGGGAACTGGGAGTATGTGGCACCTGGCAAGACCAAGCTTGTTGTAAAAACTCTTTGGAAAGAACAGGATTTAAATCCCCTGGGTTTACCTGGTGTAGTAAACTGGCTGTGGCCTTGGCCTTGGTGTCTTCCAGCACAAGCCGACACTGGGATTGTGGTGTAGGAAAACTTGTAAACCAGGGTGGGGAGTCTGGAATTTCATTCATACAGCCCTGATCACATGCTTCCTCTTCCATGGTTTTACAATAAAATCTTGGCTAATGCCTTAGTGAAGCCTCTTTTGCCCTGAGAAATGAGGAAATTCCTCACCACTGGTGCTGAAAAACATGGGATCCATTGCACAATTCTGATGGAAACATGCAAAGTAGCCCAGCAGCTGCTGAGCCAGCCTGTGCCTAGACTTGGCATTGGCTTGGAGAGCACTGCAAGAGGGTTGAACTTGATTAAACCTTCACACCAAGTCCAGGCCTTTTCCCAGAAAATGGAAAAAGGTGGATTTTCCCTCTTCCACCTGTAAGTGCCAAATATTTAAGCTCCAAAGTCAATATGCACAAGCTAAACATGCTGACGAGATGTGCACCCACATATTCCCCCTGTACCTGGCACCTGAAATTCTGGATTTAGTTTTGGGTCCCTCACAACAAGAAGGATATTGAGGAGCTGGAGGTGTCCAGAGAAGGGAACAGAGCTGGGGAAGGGTCTGGAGCACCAGGAGCAGATGAGGGAGCTGGGGGGGCTCAGCCTGGAGAAAAGGAGGCTCAGGGGGGTCTTTCTGGCTCTCTGCAACTCCCTGACAGGAGGGGGGAGCCAGGAGAAGTCGAGCTCTGCTCCCAAGGAAAAAGGACAAGAGGAAATGGCCTCAAGCTGCACCAAGGGAGATTTAGTTTGGATATTAGGAAAAATTTCTTCATTGATTGTCCAGTATTGAGACAGGCTGCTCAGAGCAGTGGTGGAGTCCCCATCCCTGGAGGGATTTAAAAGCCCTGTGGATGTGGCACTTGGGGACGTGGGTTAGTGGTGGCCTTGGCAGGGCTGGGAGAATGGTTGGACTCATTGATCTTAGAGGGCTTTTCCAGCTTTAATAATTCCATGATTCTATCTTCAGAGAGGGTCCTCACAGCTACCATCACTTCAGCTCCACAGAAAGGTATCTTGGATATAACTGGAGCTGTGGTAGTGGCTGAGAATCACCAGGAGAAGATGAGGTCTCATAACTAAACTCAATGGCAGAACAAAAAAAACAAAGGGCAGAACTGCCTTGCCAAATATTTTTGCTCATATTTTGTGTTTCTTTTGGTCATCCCTTCAGGTATTTTCCTGAAGCCGAAGTCACCAGTGTTGTCATGAGGGTATTTTCAGTCATTCCTGCAGCAAAGTGCTGCTACAAACCTTGCTCACCTGGCAGCTGAGCTCCTTTCTTAGTGGTGATTCTTATCTCTGAGTTGAGCAAAGCACATGAAATATGCTTTCATCTGATCAGGCAGCAGGTAAGAAGGATAAGAAGAGATAAGAAGGGACTGGTTGGCCAGTGGGAGATGCAAAGGAGATTAGAGGAACCTTGCATCAGTCCTGCACAAACAGCAAGGCGACTGATGGAGCCTGTGAGAGGCAGTAACCAGGGCTCACCCCCAAATATTTGGTGCACCTGATGTGCATTTTGTTGTGACCGAGCACATGGAAGATTTTTGTGTGTGTATTTTGTTTATACATAAACCCCCAGAACAAAACCAGCCAACCAAGAAAAAAACCCAAACAAACCAAACAACAAAAACCAACCCCCTCAGAAGTGTTTATGAGCTTTGGCACAGATTCCCAACTATCTTTCCTCCAGCACCCACCCCTGTGCTGGCGTGTGCTGTCCTGCTCATACACACTCAGCCTGGGGTTGTTTGAGGGGGCCCTACTCCTGCAGCAGAAAGCAGTTATTTTTGGAGTGGTTCCTCATGGAATCCATGTGGATCCACACAGTTGGTGAGATATTATATGAATTTTTCTGTTATTTCACCTACTCTGACCCCACGATCTGGACAATGAGACTTCATGGAATTCCCTGAGCTGGAATGGACCCACAAGGATCATCAGTCCAACTCCTGGCCTTGTATAACATACTCCAACATTCCCACTCTATCCCTGACCCCACAAGGATAACACTCCTGGAGCTCTGGCAGCCTTGGGGCTGTGACCAAACCCTGGTCACAAACCCTGGGGAGCCTCTTCAGTGCCCAACCACCCTGTGGCTGAAAAACTTGACCTAATTCTGAAGACATGTAACACATACTCTCCAGGGCATTAGAAGTCAGTTTGAGTGACCTCTTCTCTCCTTATCCATTTACTGCCCTATTTCAACCAGTAGGTCCCATTAATTTTGTTGTTTCCAGATCCCAGTTTTGCAGGGAAAACATTTGGATTTTATTGTCATCACATGCTGTGAAGGTTTGACCCCAAATCTGCTCTAAACAAGAGAAGTGTATAGAAAGAAAGTGGCCTTTTCTGATCTGAGGACCTTGTACAACACAGCCATGAACATTTTATAACAACAGCTTGTCCAGGGATTCTACTGGAACACAATCTTGGCTTTGCTTTTGAGAAGAAATTGTTGGCTGTGAGGGTGGGGAGGCCCTGGCACAGGTTGGGCAGAGAAGCTGTGGCTGCTCCTGGATCCCTGGAAGTGTCCAAGGCCAGGCTGGAGCAACCTGGGATAGTGGAAGGTGTCCCTGCCCATGGCAGGGGGTGGGACGAGATAGTATTTAAGGTCCCTTCTGAATGTGCTTTATTTTATGCACAGAGCAGCCCCATGAGCATCTGGAAGTCCTGCTGACACTCAGAATCACATTGAATGAGTCTGGAAAGAAAAGCTTTGTCCTGCTGCAAAACCAGCCAAATTCCCATCGTCTTCCCTGGGGCCAGGATGTTACCCTGGGACTCTCTGTACCACAAGCTGCTCTGTGCAGATGGACCTCTGATCCTGTTCAAAGCTCCACTGGTTTTCCTGGGGCTGCAGATGGCTCTGGGATCAGCTGCATGGAACAAGGCTGGAGCAAGTGCCCTGAGAAAGGAGCCAACAAACTGTCTCCAGCTTGAAGGGGCTGCTGTGGCTTCCCACTGGCTTTGCAGATCCAACAGCCTTCCAGAGCTTCCCTGCTGGGATTATGGGCCAGAGGGTCTTAACCAGCAATCAGGGGAAGACCACAGCAAAGTTCAAAGTATTGCTGAACACTGCTGGAAATTCCCTGGGGATTTCAAGGACAATGAGTGATGTTAGACACCTCTCCTCCCTCGGAGTCCACTTTTTTCTAATGTCACTGTTTTCCACATGATAGAAAACAAAGCATCCTCTCTAATGTGTGGTGAAAAGGTCAAACCCACTGCAATTTGGGACTATGATGCTTCTGACCAGGGCTTTCCTGAGGAAAACATTTCCTAGAATTTTTTTGACGTTACCACCCCTGGAAAAGTACTGCTTGAGACATGAAGGGTGGTAATCACAGGGGAAAAAACAGGGAGATGTCTCGTATGACCACGAGATGGCAGCTGGAGCCTTGGAAGTTCTTCATAGACACAGTAGCTCCCATGGAAAACGGAGTCGTTTGCCAGCCCAGTGTGCATTTGGGAATATGCACCTGCACCGCGTTGGCTTTGAACGTTTCGCGTGTGCGCTCCGGGCGGGAGAATCAGGAATATCTGATTACCTCTTTCATTTCCCAGCTCCTCTGGGCCTTCCTCGATTAGTCAGTACCAAATAAATGGTTTTAGCCAATCGACAGGAAAACAGCAGTGGGTTTAACACGGCTGTTGGGATCCAGTCTGCTCTGACACCCAACCCAGCAGAGATCCCGAGCCAGATGCTCTGCCCTCCTTGTGCCACAACCACTCCTGTCTGCAATTTCTCCTGGAGCTGGACTTTGAATGGCTGATGATGTGTGTTGTGCTTCATTCCAGAGGACACTACATTTCAGCAGCAGTTTAAGCAAGCCTTTGGATGTCCTTCATCCCTGCAGTTCAGTTTGGATGGGGTTGGGCTTTGCAAAGCTCTGGTGCATGGAGCTGCCCCCACCAAGGTTTGGAAGGGGGTTCACAAGCATTTAAACACCTCTTGACACAGGCAGTGTGGAGCCTGAGGCTTCTCAGCCTTGTTGAGATCCTCAGAGGGACCAGAGAAATGTGAACTGGAAAGTGGTGCTTTAGGGCAGAAATTAATTATCCTGGTAGAGGGAAGGAATGATCATTTACATGGATGGATTTAAAGACTGTGGAAGAGGCACGTGTGGTGGTCAAGGTAGTAATTTGGAAATCCTGCTGGGAAGCCATTTGGTTTGGAGCCAGCCTGGATGAGAAGTGTCAGTGCATTTGGCTGCTTTCCCAAAAAAGTGACAGCATGGTATGTTCCATCCCCACCTTTCCCAGCTGCTCCACATATGCCAATGCTGCATGGGAATCCTGCCCTTTTCATCATGGAAAATATGCTAAAATTTCCATATTTCTGCCTGTGGGAGATCTTCACTTGGTGTTCAGCCATCGCTGCCCATCTTCACCCTGTTCCAGCTCTGTAATTCCCTGTTGAGCCATTGTTTTCCCAGCTGAGGAGTTGGTAATCATGACACAAACTGCTGCAGCACTGAGCAGTTTCTCACCTGGGCCAGGTAACAGCACCTGCCACTTCAGAACCACCTTAAAGAACAAAAGAAATGGGTATTCAGTTTATAATTCCTGTTATTGTGGCACTCCGAGGTGCAGGATGGCACAACTGGAGCCAGTGGCAGATGGAATGATGTACCCACATCCCAAACACCCCAAAGCCTGGTATGATGACCCAAGATGACCACGTTGCCAATGATATTTCCTGCCAGAAGAAAACATACCTGTTCCTCTCCTTGCTTTTATATTCCATGAAGAGCTGTCACACTTCTTACAGCAGCAGGAGGGATTTCTTGGCACTTGGGGGGCCATAGGAAGCAGTTGTAGTGGGAAAGCTGAGCAGAAAAAGGTGGTAATTCTTATCAGCCCTGGAAAAAGGTGAAGAAACATCACAGCAATTTCTGTGACTTTTAAACAGATTGGTTTGTGGGATGGGAACTGCCACTGCTCCAGGTTAATTTGTTTCCTCTTTCCCAAGAGCATCAGCTGATTTTATAGGACAGGGGAACACAGCCAGACTGGAGCTGTTGGCTTCTCTTTCCCCTGACCTGTTGTGAGTTATTTACAAAGGTTTAGACTGGGTTAAAGCAAAGATGAATTTCGGAGTCTGTGGGTTAATATCTTGCAGCTGCTTTTCTGAGGCCTGATCCAAGGACCAGAAGGCACCTTCCCCCTGACATCAGGGGGCATTAGGATGGCATTTATGCACTTGGCAGAGGTTTTCTAATGATTTATTTAAACACTGGAGAGAGCAGCAGTGATTCCAGTCAGGCTAAGGGTTCAGGATTAGTGCTCCAGTGCCAAATCTTGTGGGTTTGCATGTGTTTGGAAACAGGGCACTAACCTTGTGAATGTCACAGTCCTCATGAGGAAAGAACATTCCTGCCTCATTCTCCCCTCATCTTCAAAGCTGTGGCATCCTGATGACATCTTTTGCTGTTCCTGGGGCTCTGTGGGTTCTCAGGAGCCAGGTCATAGAGTCCTGGAATGGTTTGGGTTGGAAGACACCTTAAAGGTCATCCAGTTCCACTCCCTGCCATGGGCAGGGACACCTTCCACTATCCCAGTTTGCTCTAATCCCTCTCCAGCCTGGCCTTGGAAACTTCCAGGGATGGGGCAGCCACAGCTTCTCTGGGCAACCTGTGCCAGGGCCTCCCCACCCTCACAGGGAAGGATTTCTTCCTAATCAGGTCATACACCAGTGGATTCATACTGCTCCTGTTCCATTGCTTTTTGAGCATTATCTATAATCAGGAAGCCAACTGTCCATGGATCAGGCAAACACCTTCTGGAGGTGTTTCACCTGTGCAATGGGATGCACTGGGTCTGTGTGCCATGACATGAAACTGGTTCTGCAGCCAGGAGCTGGGATACTGATTGGTGTCCCATGCAGGAGAAAGAGGGAATTAAAAAAAACCAGGAAAGTGATCTTATAGATCACATTAGGGATGGTGAACTAAAAATTGAAAGCCAGGAAATTGGTAAGGAATCATAGAATCATTTGGGATGGAAAAACCCTCCAAGATCATCGAGTCCAACCATTCCCCCAGCACTGCCAAGGCCACCACTAACCCAAGTCCCCAAATGCCACATCTACAAGAAGATAAAAGGAGACATTGAGAAAAGTTAACAAGCACCATCTCTTGGTCATTGCAGAGGGCAGTGTCTCCCTGCAGCAGGGCTGTTTGCAGGCTCCAGAGATGTTCCTGGGAATTCCCAGCAAACAGTGCCTGCTGTGGGATGGGACACTGGAGGGGGAATGGACCTTTTCTCTGATGAGACTTTAGGGTCTCCCTCAACATCTCCTAAGCCTTCCCACAGTGGAGATGCAGGGAGAGGATCAGTGGGAAGAGCTGTGGGCTGCAATGTCCCAGTTAACCCCTCAGAGAAGACCCAGTGGGTAACTGCTGGGAGTTCTTCAAGGAAGTGTGGTTGGAACTGGGTATATTTAAGGTCCCTTTTAACCTGAGTCACTCTATGATTCTTTTTGCTTTCCCATCCTGGTACCATGGGTTGGGAAAACAGTGGATGAAAACTTGGAAGATCTCCTGGTTTTAGGAACCTTGAGCATGCAAAGAGCAGCTCCTTCATGGGACCTGCTCTCTCGAAGCTGTTGAGGCAGCTGAGTTCTCTCCAGACATGAGCATCCCTCTCTTGTTGGGATGTTGCTTTGCAGCACTTGCACAACTGCCAGCCCATCCCTAGGCCTGGCACACAGAAGCTGGGCTGCCATGGGTCCTGCCTAACCAGGGGCAGGCTCACAGCTGTGCCCCAGTTGTGTGGAGAACTCGGGATCATAGACAGAGATGAAAACTGGGACATCCCTGAGGGGTTGTTTCCACAGTCATCCACAGCCATAAATACTGGGGCTGCGATTTCTAAATCCCAGATTTCTTTTTGGCAGATGTTTGGGTCCTTTTCTCATTGCACTCCTTCAGTTTCACAGTGCCTGTTCCCAAATTCCTGTGTGCAAATCCAGGTAGATCCAGGGTCTGCAGGGAGCAGAGTCATGGCACCCAAAGCAAGAAGCTGCTGAAAGCAAGAGGAATAAAAGGCCAGGTTGGATGGGGCTTGGAGTAACCTCATCTAGTGGAAAGTGTCCCTGACCATGCCAGGGGGTTGGAATGAGGTGAAACTTTAAGATTCCTTCCAATCCAAACCATTCTATAAAAGAGTCATTCCCATCCTCGGGAAACTGGATCAATTGATTTCTTGTCTGAAGATGTGTCCATTCATGCCACTTCCTTATCTCTTTCCAGCAGTGATAAATAGAAAGATAAGTCAGTGTTTTCTCAGCAGTGCCCGTATCCAGAGTGAAGTTCCCGCTGTGGAAAAGGCACAGTCCCTTCAGCCTTCGGAGTGCACTCCTGCCATCTCATGGACAACTCACGAACAAGGAGGAATTTCTCAACAGGAAGAGGGGATTATGATGAATTTTTCTTCAAATCTAGTTCAACAGTTGAGAATTTAGCTAAGTATTAAACAGATTAATTTTTTTTTTGCCTTTTTTAGCGGCTTTTGATTATGCCGTTTTCATAATGAACTCAATGTGATTGTTTCCGATTTGGCCCCGTAGCATCTGGCAGGGAGCCTCCATCTGAATCTGACTCTTGCTGCATCCAGATTTGATTCCTTTTCCTTGGCATGGCTTTCCCTCCTGCTGATGGAAGCTTTAAAGAAAAAAAAATACCATGACATCTGAAACACTGCCAAAAAGCATCAACATGCTTTCTGGCTGCCATCTATTGTGCAATGCAAGCCTCTTAAGATTTAATATTTCTAAAACTGTGGTGCACCTGCTTGCAAGAAAAACTACCTTGTCACATGGTGACATGTTTTGTTAAATCACTTTTTAAAAAATTTTTTATTTATTAGCTTTAAAATGTGAGTTCCCTCCCTTTCTCCCTTCTTTTTTTCTCCTCCACCCCAAGGTTTCTCCAAGAAAAAAGTCTTCCTCCTAGAAATGTGGTATGCAATTATATGATGTGTTTCCCACCCCGGGTTTTGTCAGATCCTTGTTGTCTATCTACAGTGAGTGGGCACATTTGTCTTGAAGACACTGGTGTCTCCTATACCCAAGTACCAGATAACCCCCAGTTTGGCCCAACTGGGAATTTGCCAGTGCCTGCAGGGTCACACTGGTTCAACCAGCTCTTCACTACCCATTTCTGGACTGAAGAGGGCTCTGCTGTCTGGCCAAACCTCTCCTGTCTGCCACAAAAGAAAGTTTCTTCTTCTATTTGACCTTTTTCAGTTGTTTTTCAAGGCAGATTTCAGCTCCACAGGTGCTTTGCTGGGGTGGGAATCTGAGACAGAACTGGATGTCACAGGTGGGCTCAGGTGGGGCAGGAGAGCTGGAGTGGAGAAGTCTCCTGAGAAACGAGTGGCATCACTTCATTTTGCTCCCACCTGGTAGATCAAAGTCCTGCTCAGTGATAACGGCTCACAAGTCGCCTTCCAGGTGTCACAGAGATAAGGTGCTTTGCTCAGGTTACACTTTCCTGTTGCTGCACAAACAACGTGTGCTCACTTCAGGGACTGCTCCTGAAAGACTTGTAGTTTTCAGGGGGGTGGCAGCGTGGTCTCACTTCCATGTTCCTCTGCCCAATTGTTTTTTTGAGCCCTGTTGTGCTTCTTCCACCCTCAGAAGTTATAACACCACTCGAATTTTCCACGAGCAACCAAAAAGCTGTTTTGCTTTGTTTCGCCAACACCTGACAACCTGGTCCATGGGACAGTGAGAACTGTGGAGTCTGTGGAGTCTGAGTCTCTGATCCCCATCACCTTTATGGTCACTGCTTTTTCATTGCATTTGGTCTGGTGGAAAGTGTCCCTGCCCGTGGCAGGGGATTAGAATGAGATGGTCTTTAAGGTCCCTTCCAATTCAAACCATTCTGTGGTTCTATACCTGTTGCACAATGACAGTGAACAGAAATCCTCCAGGGGACAAACACAGCCTCATTTCTGGCAGATTTGGGCCCAATTCTGGGATGTCTAAACAGTTTGTTGAGACCATGGTGGGAGACTTAGGGGAGTTTAGGAGCTCTGGACATCTGGCCTCTGGCTGCTGAGCTCCTGGCTTGCTCTGGCCTCTCAGCCCCTTCCTTCCACAACCCACAAACTGGTTTTGACTCCACAACTAGAAAGGCAAAAGTGCTTGTTCAGGTTTCCTCCCCTTTCTGGCTCCCTAGCCTTTGAGGGAAGGATCAGGGAGAGCTTTTGAGATGGATGAATTTAGCTGCTCCATCTGAAACCCCTCCAAGGTTCCCTGTTGACCTGGGGTGCTGCTAAGAGAGGATCTCAGCAGCTGAATGTGGTGACTGCGGGTTCATTTGGATGAGTCAGAAATAGCACCCATTTTACAGGTGAGGAGCTGAAAAGGCCAAGGACACCTGCCCAAAGCCCTGCAAGAGCCCAGCAGTAAAATCCAGTGCTCCAGTTTCTTCAGGTGTTAGAACTTCCAATGTCTGTTCTCCAGCAGCAAAGCAAGGTTAGGAGGAGTTCACATTGCTGCTCTGAGCCTGTGTCTGTGTTACCAGCCCCTGGGATTTAATTAGGAGAGAAGGACACAGGCAATCCCTTCCTTCTCTTGAATCTTTTCCTTCCTTCTCTTAGCTGTGGTTTGCTGCAGGGGTGGGGGGCAGTTTGCAGTGACACACCAAACCTGGTGTGGNTATATATATTTTATATATATATACCATAATTAATATATATAGGAGCTCCCCTCTTCTCAGAGCCCTGTCCCTGGGCACAGCAGTTCCCTCTGTAATGCCCCATCCCACTTGGCAGGTTTAGGGAAAGGTGGTTTGATTCCCTTTGGATGGTGTGCGAGAGAAACAGCAAAATTCTCATGAGCTTCATTAACACACTTTTACTTGCAGACTTTAGAACATTAAGGTAGAATAAAGCATCTGGCAGATTTTAAAACACCATCTAGACAAAGGTGCTTC
>WEIV01011307.1:1447645-1468775 GCA_013390005.1 Calyptomena viridis | reverse complement strand
AGGAGGAGTTCACATTGCTGCTCTGAGCCTGTGTCTGTGTTACCAGCCCCTGGGATTTAATTAGGAGAGAAGGACACAAGCAATCTCTTCCTTCTCTTGAATCTTTTTCTTCCTTCTCTTAGCTGTGGTTTGCTGCAGGGGTGGGGGGCAGTTTGCAGTGACACACCAAACCTGGTGTGGCACCAGGTTCCCAAACCACTCAGGGCTTTCAGCAGCTGCCAAATGCATGGAAATTCTGGTGAAGTTTGTCAATATTTGTCCTTGTTGCATATAGTGGATGAGTGTCAGCTAATTACAGTTTGTACCACTGCACACAGGAACGATCCAGATTTGGGAATAGTACAGTTTATTGAATGNAGACTTTAGAACATTAAGGTAGAATAAAGCATCTGGCAGATTTTAAAACACCATCTAGACAAAGGTGCTTCACAAACTTGAAGTTAGCAAAGTGGAACTTATCCACACACAACACAGAACTTACTAAGGCACTGAGTGGAATTTTGTAGTCTCCATTATATTTTGAGAAGAAGAAATTGGGAAAAGAAAGAGAGACAGAAATGGGCAGGAGAAGGAGAGAGAAGGGTCTGTGGTCACCAGCCTGGGATCCAGCATGGTCTCAGTTCCTTTTAAATCCAGAGCAGCAAAGCAGTCACTGGACACACGTTTCACTGTCTTTTTATCTGCTCTGCTCGGGCCTCACCCACGCCCTTGCCTGCACTTTAGTGTTCCCTGTGGGGCCCACACGGTTGGTCACTGTGGGTCAGGCCATGGGCCAATCCCCCATTTTGGGGCAGGCCATGGTCAATCTGCCATTTTAGGTCAGGCCATGGGTCAGTCCCCCATTTTGGGGCAGGCGGTGGGTCAGTCCCCCATTTTGGGGTCAGGCCATGGGTCAGTCCGCCATTTTGGGGAGGGCTGTGGGTCAGTCCGCCATTTTGGGTCAGGCCATGGGCCAATCTGCCATTTGGGGTCAGGCCATGGGTCAATCCCCCATTTTAGGGCATTTGGCCACCACCATTTTGTTGTGTCCCAGAAGGTCACTAAGGCTCCAGGGGCCAGGGGATGGAACAGTGTCCATCTCACTTATTCAGAACTTGCTCTGTTTCCCTCCCACTCCCCACCTGGTTGTTTTGAGCCAGTCAACCATTCCCCTGGTCTCCTACACTCTCCCCATGAGCCCTCAAAACACATTGTACCTTAAAGGTGTAGAAAAGAAAAGCAGCAGCAAGGAATATATAATGTAGTGATACCCCCATTTTGAAATATGTGGTCACCTCCATTTTGAAAAATCTAGAGTGTGACTTTCAGAGCCATGTAATTAGCAGGTAATGGGGAACATACAGTAGGTGTGTTGGGAAGTCTGTAACCCCTGAGTATCTCAGCCATTGGAGAAACAAGAGGGACTGGTGTTTTGGGCAGAGAGGATAAAAGAGACTGTGACTTCTACCAAATGGAGAGACTTCACTGGGGTTTGTCCAGTGAACTCTGCCTTTTATTCACAGGAAAGTTTATTTTTTTCATTATCTCCTGTCTCTTGCCTCTTTATGAGGCTTTCAGTACCTGGATTTTTGGAACAGGCTGCCAAGGGCTCCCTTCACAGAGCAAGTAGAATCCCTCTGAACCCTTGTCAAATGTAAAATTGGGTGACATGACCCTTGGATGCTTTGCTCCTTGAGATCCCCTGCTGTGGGATGGGATGCATTAACATATACAGTGTCTGTGATGAAGTGTGAGCCCCACAAGTGCAGCTCTGTGTGTGAGCACTGTTTTCAAGGGCCAAGAGCAGGAGTTCTTTGAGCCGATGTCACAGACCAAGGTGCTCCTGCAGGGCCTGTATTTGGGTGTCCAGACTGTGTGGCAGATGCTGGAAGATGTTGCAGGGTTAAACCCTTTGGAGGTGTGGGGGCAAACTCATCTCCACTAGAACCCTTTCGTGTGCCTGTGACAAAGATGTGAAGGCACTTGTCTTCTGGGGAGTAGTGCAGGTGCTCCAAGAGTTCCAGCAGCCGCTGCAGGAAATCCCTCTGGTGCCACAGGGACAGGGCTTCCTTTCAACACCGTGCTCTTCTTGTTCCTCTTCATCTGAATCACCATTGCTGCCTTCTTCATTTCCATCATATATCTTCATATATATTGAAGTCTTTGAACTTCTTCCTTAGCACCAACATTGTCTGCAACGACTCACTTCTCCTCCTCCAAGTTTCTGCTCGAGTTGTCCTCATGGCCATGGCTCCCTGGCTCATGGCTCCTTTTCCTGAGGCTACACCCCAGTCCCAAGAGCAGGACCAGGACTCCAGCAGGAGCCCAGAAGTGAGCCTGAGCAGGGCTCCCCAGGGCCTGACACTCCACTCCAGCTCCTGCAGCAGCCGAGTCATCTCCTGGTTCAGATATTCTATATGCAGCTTCATGTGCTCACATATGGCTCCATCCATTCCATCCCTGACAGCCTGCAGGTACTGGATGAGACTTTGCACAAGTGAGACAAGGAATTTGAGTCAGTGTCACAGGCTGTTTTTACTTGTGCCTGGCCCCTGTGTGGGCCTCCATATTTTGTACCAGCTGCTCGAAGAGGTTGGGTGGTTCAACCCTTTGGAAGTCAAGGGGAAAGATGATCTTCGCTGGAACTCTCTTGTTGTCTTAGATGAAGTGGTCAAGTCGTTTCTTCTCCAGGGAGCAGCACAGGTGCTCCAAGATATCCAGCAGCAGCTGCTGCAGGAAATCCCTCCTGTGCCACTGGGACAGGGCTGCAGTGTTCAGGAGGGGCATCACAACAGTCTTCAAAGCATAGGTGGGAAAGCCTATGCCCAGCAGAACACGGGTGAGGAGCACAGGCACTGGCAGTGCCAGCTGTAATGGGGGCCCTGCCTGGCCTTGTGCCTGAAGAACTTGGCCTCAGCCCCGGCGTGGATTGGGATGGAGTGACCTCTGTGGCCTGGCTGCTCACAAGGATGTCTGAGTTGCCTTCCCACACCCCAAACAGCATCTCAGCCAGGAAGCTTTCCTTGCTTTTGGTCAGCTGAGATGTGCAGGAGCAACTGGAGGACACATAACACTAAATGGCAATTGTACAACTCAGGCAAGAGCAACCAGGCTGCTCTCACCAATGGGCAGAACCAGCGGGTGTTTTCTGCACATCTGGGTAGGAGCTGGTGCACAGGGTGTGCAGGCTCAGCCAACATGTGAGGTGGCACTGGTTGTGACATGGTTTTGTGTGGGACAGGTGTGGCTCAGCTTTGCCTGCTTCACTTTTCCTGACTCCTGTCTGTCTCTCGTGCCCTCTTAATTCCCCAGTCCCAGGCTACTGTGTCACTGCTGGAGCTCTCCTCCCAACTGCTGCTGACACCCTGACAACTCCTTTTCTGGAGGCACCAGCAGAGCCCAAAGAACAGGACGAGGACTGGAGGAAGGGCCCAGAGCTGGCACAGCTGCACGACATTCCCAAGCAGAGCCCCCGAGGCCATACAGCTCTTGGCTGGGGTTGTCTGTTCCATCTGCTGCACAGGACGATTCATCTCCCATTTTGCACAGCACTGGGGGGGAACCGATTTTTCCAATTGCCCCAAGGCAGGAGCATGGACACGTGGGGGAGCCTCAGTTCCAGCATCAGAGAAACCAGAGCCCACCAGAGCGTTGGTTCTGCTGCAAAATGCTCCCTGACTCTGCAGCAGCTGTGCAGCCTCACCCTCTGCCAGTGATCCCAACACAGGGATGCACAGACACCCCCAGACACAGTGTTTGTTCAGGCACCACATTGACTGGCAACTTTGCAAGGAGTGCAGCTCCCAAAGTAATGGACTCTTGGAAAAAGGGAGGGCAGTCAGTGTCCAGGTGGTATCTCTGGTTCCAGGCTCCTTCCACGGCCTCTTCAGCAGTGGAGGAAATTTGCAGCAACAAATGCCACTGCTGATAGAGCAGCCCCTTCTCTGTATCTGGAGTGCCCTGTGAGGTGGCACCAGATCCCTGGGGAGGGTTTAGGGTGTCTGGTACAATAAAGGTGTAGAAATTGAACCCCCTTGATTTCTAGCTCATCATCTGAGATAAGAGGAGCTGGGTTCCCACAGGCTTAATTGTTGATTAGAACCAGTTCAGCACTATAGGTCTGGTCGAGTACAATAAGAACTTGCACGATCCAGATTCTGGAACAATGTACTTTATTGGAATAGCAGGAAAGCAGGTTCAGGATTACTGGGGATACATGCACTAACTCCATGTCAACTACTTATACATTAGTTGTGGATAAATGCACTAATTCCACATTAACTTATAAATTAACTACTGTTAATATCCACAGTGTCTACATTCAGTTGTGAGTCCCATAAACTCTGAGTGTGAAGCCTCTCTTGTTGCCTATGTCAAAGCCCTCAGGGTGTACCTTCTCCATGCTCTTTTTCTTCCTCTTCATTTGCATTGCCATTGCCACCTTCCTCTCCATTTCCATCATATATCTCCATATTTCCTTCATCTCTTTGAACCCCTTCCTTAGCACCACCATTGTCTGCATTGACTCCCCCCTCCTCCTCCAAGTTTCTGCTGAGCTGTCCTCGTGGCCACTGCTCCCTGGCTCACAACTCTCCTTCCTGAGGCTACACCCCAGTCCCAAGAGCAGGACCAGGACTTCAGCTGGAGCCCAGAAGTGCCAGAGCTGCACGACAGCCCCGAGCAGAGTCCCCAGGCCATGACACTCTACTCCAGCAGGGGCCGGGTCATCTCCTGGTTCAGATATTCCACACACAGCTCCGTGTACTTATGTGTCCTCATCCAGCTCATCCCCAGCCACCTGCAGGTAGTGGATGAGGCTTTGAACAAAGCCAAAGGTCCTTGGTTCCAAAGAGACATTTCCCAGGGGTGATGAGCAGCTGAGGGGGCAGTTTCCCAGTGGGCAACTCCCAGTGCTGACAGCACCGTGTTGTGCATGTCCAACGTGTTCAGATCTGCAATGCTGAGGCCCTGGGCAGTGTCTGGGACGAGCAGAATCTTCATTGTCTCCCCAGTGAACACACAGAATCTCAGAAGTGGTGCCTCTTGCTGGGTCCCTGCCCAGCCAGAGCTGCCAGGGAGTTTCACAGCCCACGGGAAATGCCCAACACGTCCTGAGAGTGCGAAGGGAACACAGGATGAAAAGCATCACGTAGCCACTGTGGTCTTCAGCAACTGCTGCACTGGGGAGACCACTGAGAGGAGGATACTGCTGCTCTTGTCAGAGGGATTGCCACATCCTCTCATTTTTTTCCACGCAGTATGAGGTCAGGGGAATGCCATCCCCTCCCAACAGATCCAGCTGCTCCAAGGTGGATCTGTGGTCATGGAAGCCAAAACCTTGAGTAACCTTTTCACTGTTCAGTTCATCTCCTCCTTCATGAACCCCTGATCCCTTTGACTGGCAGGTTAGAGAAGAACATGATCTGTGCTCCTGCTCCTTTTGGCATCTCTTCGTGGGCCTTCAGTCTCTGCTGATGGTTCTAAGTTGCCTCATCACTGTATCATCAGATCCTGCATTGCTCAGTAGCAGTGGATGAAAACTTCCAGGGTTCAGGAAACTCTACATCCTCTCAGTGAGCTCAGGTGTGTGAGCTCCTGCTGGGCAGCAAACTTCCATGGAGAAATTGCCTGGATGGCAAACAGGTGCTGTGCTGTGTCTCTCTAAGGAATTTCCAATGGCCACCACCCGAGGTGCTTTCCTGATGTCACTGGTTCTAACAGGGGTGACATGATGGGATGTGGCTCAGCTTTGCCTGGTGACTTTTCCTGGCTCCTCTCTGTTCCTCATATCCCCTGAATTTCTCCAATCCCAGACCACCATATCTAGTTGCACAGAGCCAGGCTTTCCAAGTGTCCTCATTGATATCACCTTCATCAGCTGTGCTTGCCAATAGATCAGCCATTTCAGCTGGCTGTGGAGGAGCTGGGAATTATCTCAGTTTGCTGCAGATGTACTCATGCAATCCAGAACAACATGGCAACACAGAGATCAATGGGGTAGGATGCAACTTACTCTGCATCAGTCCAAAATCCACAGTGGATCTGCAGAGAAATGGAGCCTATCCTTGTACATGAGGCCATTTCTTTGAGCTGGCCAAATTCTCTTCCACGGGCTGATGTTTTGTAGACCAGCTGAGAAAGTTGGGGCTCTTCAGCTGGAGAAGAGAAGCTTCTGTGTTCACCTTATCCAGTATCTGAAGGGGCCTACAGGGAAGCTGGAGAGAAATTCTTTGTCAGGAACTGGAGCTACAGGATAAGGGGATTGGCTACTAACTGAAAAGAGAGCAGGTTTGGATTAGATGTCAGGAAGAAGTTCTTCCCTGTGAGGGTGGGGAGGCCCTGGCACAGGTTGCCCAGAGAAGCTGTGGCTGCCCCATCCCTGGAAGTGTCCAAGGCCAGGTCAGACAGGGATTGGAGTGACCTGGGATAGTGGAAGGTGTCCCTGCCCATGGCAGGGGGTTGGAACAAGATGATTTTTAAGGTTCCTTCCAATCCAACCCATTCTGGGATTCTGTGATTTCCCCATCACCAACTTTGGTCCCCCCAAAAGACTTACCATCTCCTCTCTTCCCCTGACTTGGAGAGAGCACATTCTGGTGCTGCTGGTGGTGTTGGGACACGTTGGATGCTTTTCCTACCATCCCATGGATGTAAGCCCAACTCCTCTCTGAAGTCTTTGGCTCTGAATCAGTGCCTTCAAAGGATAGTTATCTCCCCTCCTTCCTTTTCCATTCTGCACTTGAGTAGACACAACATTCCTCTTCACTTGCCACAGAACAGCCCAGGTCCCAGTTCCCATATTGTGGAGCCCTTTGCCATAAATCAGCCTGATAGGTTTATTCTCTACGTAATGGGAAATTATGACAAATGCAGCTGTATAATCTAGTTAGTAACTCACCATAATGACTGCTTCTGGGGTGATTTATGGGTTTTGTCATATGTGAGCTTTCAGAACATTAGAGATTACATTTTTCACACTTTTTTTTTTGTTGGAATCTCAGTTTATTAGACTTCACTGCAGCATTAATCACTTGCAGTACAACCCTGGACTTCACAAATGTATCAGATCAGCATGAAAAAGGCAGAGAAAACGAGAACTGTTGTGAATTAATGAGCCGGGTAACACATGTCTCACAACCAGTGATGAAACAACCTGTGTTCTTCTTCAAGTTACAACAGAAAACCCCAAAGTCTGGATTTTTTTTTTTTTATTTCCACACAACACAGGCAGCAGCAAAGAACTGAAACAACACAGCCAGGCTTGAAACCTGAAAGATCTGCAAGGCTGAGTCTATTCTAGTTAATGGTAAAATGATGTGTGAATCTGTCTTAAACGGTCAAATAAAGAAGATTGATTCACAATTATAGTGGGGCTTATAAGCAAAACACTGGGATTATGCAGGAGAAATTCATGTGTCATGAAACAACCGATAAATCAGAGAGACAGTTCCAAGGTCTACTGTGAAGGTCTGGGAAACATTGAGAGTTGCCATCTATGGAGTTTGATGCAGGATGAACTGGAACAAAAGGCCATCATTGCCCAAATTGCTTTAGTTTAAGCTGTTGGTTTTTTTTTTTAAGACAATACTTTATAATAGTCCAGAAAGTACATTGAAAAGGTCACCATGATCCATCATAAACAAGCAGGGGGCTGGGATTGATGGAATACATTCCCTGCACTGAGAGGGTGGACAGAAGGAAGGGCTGTTTGGGGGTAAATCAGGAAGGTTCAGGGAGGTGGCTCACAGCCCACCTCAAACCTTGGTTGGACAAAGCTTTGGAATCACAGGATATCCTGAGCTGGAAGGGACACACAGGGATGATCAAGTCCAACCCCTGGCCCTGCACAGGGCATCCCAACAACCCCACTGCTGCTGTGCCTGCCCCAGGGGACGGACCCAAAACTCCTCTTCAGCCCTGACTAGTTTCAGCACTCTGGCTGAGGGGCACTGAGCAGGAATGGGCCACCCTAGAACTCAAGGTCTCTCACTGGGAAATGACCAGTTCAGAGGCAGCTCAGGCTCAGAGGAAAAGTGATTTCTCCTCAACCTCTTTGCCTTTGGTGTTCTGGGCGCAGCTATTGGAGGGCAAGGGATTAAGAGCGACTCTTCGTGGTTAGAAAACAGGAAAACAGTTTATTGGGGAAACTGACCCCTGGAAAAGCCAACCACAGAGAGCATTTGCTAGCTTTGTGCAGGGGTTCAAATATGGGGACAAAATTAGGGGAGGGGAGTGGGAAAGGACCTATGGGTGTCAAGGAAAGGAGGGTTTAGGAAGGGTTTTAGGAGGGTTTAGGAGGGTTTAGGAAGGGGTTATATCATAGAGAAGCCAGTGGCCTGCAACTCAAACCTATTAGCTGTCGAGTAAGCAGGACTGACATGGAGCGTTCTGGAAGGGTAGGCGGAGTCAGGATACAAATATGGTTTGGGGATGGAATAACTTTGGACCAGGGGAAGGGTTTAGGATAATTAGGAGGAGGATACAGAACAGGAATGTGCAATTATATGGGAAGGAAAAGGGGGATGACTGAGCAGTCCATTTAGGGATAAACAAGGGGTTACAGAACTGTACAGAAACAACATGACAAACGTAATAAACTGCAGGTGCACACCACCACACCCCACCACGTGCCTTGGCATGCCCTGGGGTGGGCAGCAGCACACACCTGACTGTGGGTTTGGGTGAGTAAGATGATCCACAGGTGGTGAGGAGTATCCCTGTTTCCTGAGCACCTGAAGAGCTGCAGACACTGATAACTGGTAATAACACCAGCCAGGGAGGTGACCTGGGCTTGCTGAACTGGTGTCTCCTTTCTACTGCTGCTTTCTGCTAAAGGTAACACCTGTTACCCAGCTCTTGTTGCTGAGGTGATAAATTGCAGGTGAGATGCTGTGCTGCATATCCTTGTTTTTTCTGTACTGCCTTTATGCTCAGCACCAGGAAGGATTGGGCCAGAATGGAGGGATTTGGGGTCACAGCACTGGAGGTCAGATGGGCAGTGAGGCAGAGCAGCTGGAGTTATCACAAACCCTCTGCCAGAATACAATCCTGCTCTGTTAATGCAAGGTGGGGATGCTGAGCCCAAATGTGAATATTGATGGAATGCCACAGTGCTCCTGCTGCAGGTTGAGCTTTTTGGATACTCAGGGAGCAGCTCAGGCACAAAGCTTTGCATCTTTTGTGAACCTCTGCTGGTTTCTTAACCCCTTTACTGGGCTGTGCCTGGACAGTTGTCTGTGGAAACGTGGATGTGAAGGACCATGGATGGGCATGAAATGTGGCCTCCCAGGAGAAACAGGTGGGCTGAACATTACTTATTCCAACTATGAATCTTGGCCCTCAGGAGCAGCAGATTCCATCCTTCATTAAAACAGGAGCAGCACATCCCACCCTTCAATAAAATAGAGCCTTTTAATTATTACTTTGAGGAACACAAAGGACCTTTCTTGTTTGTTTTATTTGCATTTTTGGTTCATCTTGGGCTAGTGCAGGGCACCCATTGCATGAGAAGCATGAAAGTTTAGATGCTGTCAGAGTGTGGCATATGCAATGAGATGTAAATGTTGAATCTCCTTTTGGAGATTTGGAGGTGTGGGAATCAAAGGCTCCTTCAGTGACCAGCAACAGATGGGCACTGCACAGAGAAGGTGACAAACACCATGGCCAGATCTTCCCCGTCAGGTAAAAGCACCTCTGCTTGTACATGTTGTTTTGGCTTTAAAAACACAAAAGGAGATAAAAACATGCTCCTGTGTTTTCATCTTCAGCGTGATACCATTTGAGAAATACCATTTCCATGAGTTTGTCGCACCCCTTCCAGACTTCAGGCACAGATGGTGCTGAGCAGGAGGCATTGCCAGCTTGGATGTAATTTGGTGCACAAATGTTTGGTTTTGTAGTGTCTGGGCTGGGCAGAGACACCCAAGGGCTGTAGGCAGGGCTGGGGGGATCACTTGTGTCCCGCTGGGAAGATGTGGAGGCAAGAGAGTGGAGGCAAGTATGGCAACAAATCCAGTTTTTGGCAGTTCTTCAGTCATCCAGATTGAAGTGGTCAATGAGGAAAAAGTGGAAACTTCAATAAATAAACCCCAGCAAGTGCCATTCTCTGCAGGTCTCAGCTGATGTCAGCAGTGTCTCTGTGGAAACCCAGGGAGGAGTTGAAGCATCCCAGTGCCTATGGAATTGCAGGTGTTGCCTCAGTATCACCTTGAGCCCAGGTGATGCTGCCTCTCTGCACAGGACCCAGCACAGCCAGAGGCAGGGGCTCGACAAAGTCCTGCACCAGCCCAACTCTCTTTGGTCTGTACCAGCTGTACCAGGCCAAAAATACTGCCAAATCCCAGGCTCAGCCTATGTGATGTGGGAGAGATTTTAGCCTTAGTCTTTACAAGGACACAATGACCAGTTACCTGTCCCCAGAGAGGCTGTAGGCTTTGCACAACCAAATGGATGGAGTGTGCAATACCTGGACATGAGAGAAAACCCCAAACCCAACCTTTCAGCATCAGACCTTTAGGTCTAAGCAGTGTGGCAAGGGACAAACCCAGCTCAGAGCTTCTCAGCCTGTGCCTGTTGGTCTTCAGGAGGAGAATCAGGGCAACGATGTGGAGCAGGAAGATCCCAGTGCTGCCCTGGTGGCTGCTGGTGCAGGAAGCAGCAGATGCACGTCCCCAGCCCTCCCTCAGGGGCAGGAGCCCACTGGTCTTGCAGCTCCTTGGCACAGGCAGGAAGGGCCAGGCTGCTTTGGGCAGCTGCCTGATTTTCTGATGCCTCAGGCTGGCCCGGCTGGATGCTCTCAGCTCCGGAGGAGGGAAAACAAGAGACATTCCTGCCGTGTGAGGGAGCAGAGCTGTCACACAGCGCCGTCTGTCATGTCCCGCTGACAGTCCCTGGCGGCAGCAGAGGCTGTAAACCAAAAATAGCCCCTTCCCTCCACATGAAATAAATAGATGGGAAGACGTACGTGCACCCAAATCTCCATGTCCTGTGCTGTGCCCCAGCACAAAGCTCAGCATCGGGAATGGGGTGGATGTGGCATGGCTGGTGCAAAGATGCCAGCCTGGCCTGATCCTGCATCTCCCAGTTCTTGGACTGCAGTACCATGAGCATCTCCATCTTCCACCACCCCTGGGGCCTGTCCCCATCAGCTCAAACATCTTCTCCTCCTGGCAGGTGTTTCTAATAAGTCCCATGTGGTGTTTTACCTCTATTTTTGGTTTCATGTTGAGAGAAGGAGTCCTGTGCTGTGCTTTTGGGAAGAAATTCTTGTCTGTGAGGATGGTGAGGCCCTGGCACAGGTTGGCCAGAGAAGCTGTGGCTGCCCCATCCCTGGGAGTGTTCAAAGCCAGGCTGGATGGGGCTTGGAGCAACCTGGGAGAGGGTAAGGTGTCCCTGTCCAAGGCAAAGGGTTGGAATTGGATGATCTTTAAGGTCCCTTCCAACCCAAACCAGTCTAGTATTATGATTTTAAGATTTTATCATTTTCTATGCAGCACAGAGAAAAATGTTCCCATTAGGCTTGCTGTCGTGTTCCTTTTGCTCCACTGGAAGTCTATTTCTCCCCTGCTTCTTCCCTTCATCTTTTTTTTGAGGAAAACTGTCTTTTATTTCATGCTAGAAAAAATGGTGACCACTCCTCATCCCCAGCCCTGAACACTGGGGAGTAAAACATAGGTGGTGGACTAATGCCATTAAAATTTCTTTCTCCCCGTGGTTCCATCTGTCCTCTCCAAGGGTGCTGCTTTTCCTCCTGAGGAAAATTGAGTGGAAAATTGGGGGTGAATTGCTGAAAAGGCTCCATTTGGTGCTCAAGTTGATGGCTCTGCTCTGAGGTCAAGGAACTGCTGCTTTTGCCAGCAAAAAGAGCCCAGATGTTTTTCAATTTACACAGGCGAGCTCTCCAAAAGCAGGTTAGCACTGTCACACTGCACGTTGGGGAAGGACCCCCCCTTTCCAGAGTCCCTGGCATAAAATACACTCTGTGAAATGGGAGGCTGAAGTGCTGAAGTGATTTAAGAGCCTGTGCTCAGGCTCAAGGATTTTGAAGGGGTCTTCGTGTTTGTTGTGTTTCTGGGTTCTAATATCAATGAGAGAATTAAATCATTATATTAAAACATCAAAACACTAATGCTTTGTTTTCATTGGCATGAACCAAAATGATCTAACTCAAAAGCCATGAAATATCAGCCTTTTTTTTTTTTCTGCTGATGAATAATAAGATCTCTGGCTGCTTGTGATAGTAAATTTAATAATGTCAGTGATTTGAAAGGTTTGAGTCCTAAACGTGAAGAAATGTGTTTTACCCCCTCCACCCTCTGCCTTTTTCTTCCCTCCCCCCTCCACTACTGTCAGGAAGTTTTGTGGTAAATAAGCCAAACTGTGTAGATTAAAACCCATCGGTCTCATGTACCAGGTGAGTGCCAAACTCTCCATACCCAGTGCAAACCTCCATCTCCCAGGTGGTCTGAATTTGCTTATAGCTGGGTCCTGTAAGCAGATTTAATATTTCATAAGCACTGCTCCATCTCATGCCTATATTATTGACACCACATGGAAGTCAGGAAATTGGTTCTTTCTGGGAACAGTTTGCAGAAATATGCAGCCTGTCAGCTCCTTTCTCATGGGGTGCATTAACAGAGGGGCTCGCAATTACAAGTAATGAACCTTCTCCAGATGTCTGCAGTGACTCAGCTCCAACTTTATCTTCGATGGACGAGATGGACTTGACAAGACGGATTATTTGTGGATATAATACAACAACTTTGCAAAACGTGGAACTCCCAATTATTGCAAGGCAGGCAAAGCGTTTGGTGGGAGTGGGAATGCCAAGGTTTATCCACTGGATAAACAACAACAACCCAAAAGGAAATAAGCTGTGCCATTTCCCCCTTCTTGAAACTACCAATGTTCCCATGCTGTTTTAATTCTTCCTCTTTACGATACCGTTTATGTTACACACATTAAAGTTAAGTCATGTCTTTAATAAGATGGAAACTGGAAGTGAGATTTTGGAGGAAAAGGAGCTCGGAGTCCTAAATTTACTCTGCACTTGGAGAGCACAGCAAAAAAACAACAGAAAGGATGGGATATACCAAAGAAAGCAATTTTAATTGTCATCTTCCATGGAAAATTGAATCCAGTCGTGCCCCACTGCTGTGAGTGCCAACGTACTGTGCTATATATGGCTGGGTGCTTATTTTAGCAGCTCAGCTGTACAGAAAAAGTGTAACCAAAGTGAAATTTCTTGGGTTAAGTTCTGCCTGCAAACTATGCATTGGGTTCTCTGGGTTATAAATTTAAAACCAGGTATTTCGAGGCCTGCATCAAATAATTGGGACAAATCTCTTTTACTCTGGGTTCGATTAGGAGCGATAATTTCATGCCAATGCCCTCCAATGGAATTGTCAGGCGTGGATAAAGAGATGCTGAATTATCTTTCTTTTAAATCACAAGTCTCCTGGCACCCGAGTGGCAAGACTGGGGTCTCCTTGGGGAAGTATTTGTATATCTTCTTGGGCTGAGCTGCAGGTTTGTTTGATGTGGATCTTCAAGATAAAATTACTGTGCTCCAGATGTTCCAGTTTAAATGTTTGTACATAGGGATTTCCTTGGTTGTTGGAGAGAGGAGACTCAAAACAGACTTGATCATTCATGCATCTATTTCTAGCACATGTTTTGCTATGTTTGAGGAGGGGAATGTCAAGAGGAGCTTTTATAAACAGGCCTTTCTTTCTCAGAGCACCGTTTGTTTACCAGGTAATGTGCAGGGCAGGCTTCTGCAGTGCTAGCAGCAAACTGCTCATTTAAACAATCATGCCTCTCCCACCAGATCCAAAAATCTTCCTTTCTGGTTGGGATGAGAAAAGAAAGGGGGAAATTCTGCTCCCTACCTGTTGCTTGCCAAGGGGGAGGTGTGCTCTGCCTGCATCTTTGCTGGTGGCTGTTGCATCTGTGGGAAAGGCTGAGCTCTGGGGATGCTGGACTCAGATGGTGTTGATGCATGAAATCCTGCTCCCATCCCTGCTGCAGTCAGGCTCTTCTCCCTCCTTGGGCTCTCCTTGGGCTCAGGACTTTAAGAGTTTCTCTACAAGAAGAGCTCTCTCGATATCACATCTGCAGGAGACAAGCTCTGTTGGCACTTGGGTTTTGGTACCAGTTTGGGAAGGAGCAGAGACCTTTCCCCCGTGGTTTTGTGCCAGGGAGGAGGCAGTGGGATCAATTCCTCACCCTGATTCTTCATGGGTGTCCTCAGCAATTTGGGACAAAACCATGTCTCAGAGCAGCAGCAAACGTGGTGACAAATGACTTCAAAGGGTGGTTCATCATTATCAAAAGGAAAAACCAGCCCTTTGTAAATCAGAACAAAAAAGAGCCCACTGCAGGATGGGGTCTGTCCTGGCACCAGTTTTGGTGGCATTACATGCAGCAGTGGGGGAGCAGGGCTGGTCCCCCATTTTGGGTGTCTGTAGAAGTCAATGTAAAGGGTTGTGCTGCTTGTATGGGCAGCCAGAGGCTGGTTCAGCAGTTGTTATTCTCATCTGGTCGTTTGTGGTGGCCTTGACATCCCAAGTGATGGCTTTGTCAGCCCAGAGATGCACAGGAGCAGCTTAATTCTTCACTTCCATGTATTCGAAAATCCTGCTTTCGACAATAATTCAGAAATCTGGGGGACAATAGACAACCTTATTAAAGAGTGGGGGAGAGATGAGGGAGTGATAGGGGGATTAGGAACAAGGTGGTGGAAAGGAGACCTGCCCTGAGGTCAGTGCCAATCCTCTGTGCCCCACAGCAAGGTCTGCAAAACCCCGTTCCAGGTGAAAGCACAAAGCAACTGCACTTCCACCCATCTTCCCGGGAAAGAGGGAAGTGAGCAACACATGGAGCTGCAAAACACACCCCTGCAGCAACACACTCCCCTCTCCCTCCTCTTCCCTGCTTGCAGTGGAGCAGCTCCGAGCCAGCACTGGTGGCCACAGACAAGGTGAGCCTGCTGCCACCTGTGCCCAGGGCATTTCCAGCCGGAGCATCTGGGGCTCGGGCCGCCTCTTTCCAGGCACCTCATCCCTCTCCATCTCTGGTGGTGGTCTCGGATGAGCCTGTGGCTCCGCATCTGCGGGACCATCCCTGCCGGCCCCGGGGTGTGAGCCTTGTCGGATGTTTCCCAAGTGGCTCAAGGCGTTTGTAGTGAGAAAGGAATGTTCTTCCTGTCCCGCCCCATCCCCTTTCAAAGCCCTGCATTTCCCAGCCAGTCACACCATTCCCTTCCCAATATATTCTTCCCTTCAGCTGTATTTTACTATTTTAGGGGTTTCTCTAGCCCGTGGTAATATAGGGCAGCCTTTATGCTGTGCTTGGGGAAAAGATTTCCCTGCTAAACCCCATGGAGGAGAGCTCACATCCTGCCAACTTGTCAGGTGAGGAGTTCACCTGCAGAGTGCATGAGGACATCTCTGTGACCTTTTGGGATACAGCCCTTGGAACAGGTTGTCCAGAGAAGCTGTGGCTGCCCCATCCCTGGAAGTGTTCAAGGCCAGGTTGGATGGGGCTTGGAGCAACCTGGGATAGTGGAAGGTGTCCCTGCCCATGGCAGGGGGGTGGAATGAGATGAGTCTTAAGAACCCTTCCAACCCCACCCATTCTGGGATTCTGTGATTCATCCCCACTCAGGCATATCTGAGACTTGGGTTTTCATGCCACCATTTCCCACTGGAGTGGCAAGAAATCTGGTGGTTTGGTGGTCTTTTAAAAGGTGCTGCAAACTAGATACAGCAGCCTTCCTGAGAAGGAAAGTTTGGTTCTGTTGTTACTGCTGCCAATTTTTGCACCCTCTTTCTTGCATCCAGTTGAGGGGACAGCCTGGAGGGTTGGGATTTTTGGTATGGAAAGAAACATCTCAGCATTGCCTTGTTCCCACAGCCTGAGCACAAACCCAGCACACACCAGAATGAAAGAACAGGCTTTGCATTTTTGACCCCTCTCAAAGCCCGTGTAAAGAGCTGCCCAGGGATTATACCCCTCCTGGCTTCATCCATACTGACTGCTCAGACATTCCTGGCATTGCCACACCTTACCTTAGCCAAGTGTGGATGTCTGCAGCTTGTAGGCCCCAAAGAGGACAGTCCTTGACCCCATAGCTGGGTTTACTCCACTAAGTGGATTATTTGCTTCACTCCTGAGGTGAAAACTGGTGTATATGCAAAATGGACAGAATTGGTTTGGGGATAAAATCACCCAGGAGTGGAAAAAATGGCAAAAATAGGGAAAAACCAGCCTGACAGTATAAATGTAATTCCTGGGGCTAAGAACAAGCATGTGACAAACAGGTGCAATTTTGGGGGGATAAAAGGAGCTGTGGCACTTCAAATAGGGTAAAAACCTTGCCTGTGGTTGTGTGGGCTCCTCAGAGCTGTGCAGCTCTCCCTTAAACCATCAGTGTGGGAGACCAACACCACACTGTAGCACAGAGGATGGGCCCAGGTGGCCGTGTTGCTCCTGTCACTGTCCTTGGCCAGCTGGAGGTCCCCTTTGTTCCCTGGGGGAACAGGGCTGGAGCAGCAGGACTCCCATGGTCCCATCCCAGAACACTTTGTCCTTGGATGCTGCTCACGGTGTGGCTGCGAGGACAGAGACCCACGAGCCAACATAAATCATCGTTTGAAGTCTGCAATGACAACATGGAGAAACATTAATGGGATCGTTTAATAAAATCCACATTGTCTCCATCAGGAAGCTGTACAAACAGTGCTATCAGGAGCTGCCCAAGCCAGCCCTGGAAGGCTGGGAATGCGGTGCTGTTCGGATCATGCTCGTTGCATGTGGAGGGAGGCAGGGAGCTGGATTGAAGGATCGATTAATCAAACAGTAGTCTGGCTCTGGGATGGCTCATGTGGGAGCTGGGATGCTGCACTAACACACCCTTCCCTTCAGCAGCAAGCTGGACATCTCCTCCCTGATCCCAGCTGTAGGTGAGGGAGGCACAGAAGAATTTGCCCTCTCATCCAGGCAGCACTCGTGGGCTGCCTGTGGCTGGTCCTGGCTGGAGACCCCCCTCGCTGCTCTTCCTGGGAAAATCAGCTCAGTTAATCAATGCCAGCTTCACCTCTTCCTGCCTGTTGTTGTTTTGGGACTGCCAACTCCCTGTCCCAACTTGCCACACTTGGAGTAAGGCTGGATGTGAAATCATAGAATCATGGAATTCCATAATGTTTTGGGTTGGAAGGGACCTTAAACACCATCCAGTTCCAAACCCCTGCCATGAGCAGGGACACCTTCCACTATCCCGGGTTGCTCCAAGCCCCGTCCAACCTGGCCTTGGACACTTCCAGGGATGGGGCAACCACAGCTTCACATCCACAAATATTCATGCATTTTGGCCTCGAGCCAGCACCTAAATCCATTTCATCTTTATTAATCATCTTTCTTAATCTGATCATGTGATGTATTATGATCCAGAGGAATCAAGGATTTCTCAACCCATGGCAGACATCACCCAGGACAATGGTCTCACCCTGCTGACAAAATTCCCTTTCAGGACCATTTCAGATGCACACTTTGGCACCAGGTCCTTGCTGGAGGCGTTGCTGAGGTGCCAACTGCTGCCTTGGCAGAGAGGGCTTTTCCACAGAGGAGCAGAGGTTGGAGGAAGCATAGGATGTCTTGCCCTTATTTTGCAGGATGCAGCATTTCCTGCTCAGGGGACTTGATGAGTGCTGTAAATTTTCTGATATTTTTAGGAACTGCAGATCAGATGTAGACTGCTCTGAGCAAAGCCTAAGGAGGGGCAGAACTGCCAACTCACAGGATTTTACTTCAAGCTCTATGGTATTTCTTATATCTCAGTTCTTGGAGTCATGTGATTAAGTGAGAATTTCAGTGTTGGTTTAAAAACTTTTCTCAAATAGGTGTAAAACCTGAAATCACTTTCAAGACTCAGAAAATATCATGAACAGAAAATGTGCTTTTAAAAAATATTGGGGTTTGAGTGAATATCACAGTTTCAGGGAGCTGGAATTTATTTTAAATGTGGTAGTTTATGTTGAGAAAGTATAATTTTGTTAGCGAGTTAACATCAAGTTAACATCAGGCTGCCTATGGAGCTGGTGGACAGAAATAGGTGCTGCATCTATCCAGTGTCTTCTGCTAAAAAGGAAAAAAGACACCTTTGATGTGACCATTTCTCTCCGATGGTTGTAGAGGGATCCTGTGAGGAACAACAGATGCAGGTCAGAGATATCTGTGCCAAGTCAGAGGGGTGGGAAATTTGGCCATCCTGGCCTGGCAGAGGTGGCAGTGTGGCCCCCCTGGCTGGCAGGACACTGATGACAGAGTTCAGAGTGTCCTGTAATGCAGGTGGCTGCAGAGTTATGTCACGAGTGTGTACAAGAAAGATAAAGAATAGCCAGGTCGTTTCACATCCACAAGGGATGCAAGTCTGAGAGGAGGGATGGATCCATCTAAAAAGAGTCCTCAGATGTTATCAGGCCAAGTTTCTAGTCCCCCATTGCTACTCCTGCTGCAATAAAACCTGGGGAGTCCACAACCCCATCAGTGCCAGATCTTCCCTTCTCCTGAGGACATTTTCCCTCCCTTTTCCTCCTTTCCCATCTAAAAGTAACTGAGACAGCTGGAGCCAGTGCTGTTGTTGCCATCACCACTCCTGGAATTTCCTTGCCAAGGCTGGTTTGTCTCTCTGTCCCTGCTGGCTTCATCCTTTCAGCCCCTCTCCTACCTCTGGAGGCCTTGGGGGGCTCCATTCTCCAAAACCTCAGCTGGCCTTTCAGCAAATCTAACCTTTCTTCATGTGAGTCCTCAGGTGAGACCTTGTGGCCATTGCACATTTCAGTGAGACCAAGAAGCTCGATTTGTGTTGCTTCAACTTGTTCCTGCCTCCCATAAATAGCTTATCTTGCATCGATGGCCACTATCCATGCTGAGTTATGGATCTAACATGAATAGCCACTGCTGTGACAATCAGTGTACAAGCAGCCCTCCGGTTCCCAAGGGCTCTCCTGACTTTCCTTAGCATCAGATTCCCCCACAGGGTGGTTGGGCACTGAACAGGCTCCCCAGGGTTTGGTCACAGCCCCAAACCTGCCAGAGCTCAAGGAGCATTTGGACAAGGCTCAGACTCCCGGTGGGATTGTTGGGGTGTCCCGTGCAGGGCCAGGAGTTGGACTCAATGATCCTTGTGGATTCCTTTCAACTCAGGATATTCTGCAATTTGTTGGAGTCAGTCACGGGTATGGACAGGACACCTCAGGGTGGATCCCCTTCTCTGGCAGATTCCTGGCTCTCTCCAAGAAAGTTGCTCTTCACTAATCTTTTTTTATCAATTGCAGCAACTTGCTGGGTTTTCTACTAAAGCTTCCAGCTGTCTTTGTTCAACCATGGCAAAACACTGTGGTGTTTTTGTTTTCTCCTGAACTTTGCTTTTCTCTTCAATACAGAGAGCAAGCACACTTGCTCAAGAGGCTTTCTTGAGATAGTACCACTTTCCCTCCTGTCTTATGCACAAGGATTTGCCTTTTCATTTCACCAGGGTGAAACCTTGGTGTGACAGTCAGTTGATTCGTGCATTTGGATCCATTGGGACTGGGACTTCCAGCCTTTTTGAGCCCTTTGGGACTCTGGTGCCAAAAATGGAACAGTACATCACTTAGCAGCATGTTCCTGAAAAAAACCCCAATCCCAAGTGATTTTCCTGAGTCCAGCATTAAGCCTGGATACAGCCCATGGTGTTTGGACAATGCTGGCAGCGAGCTGAAGTTTTCTTGTGCCCCTGTTCCACCTCCCCAGTGCACTGGGAACAGCACATAGCACAATAAGATGATCTCTCTGAGAACTTTCTGGTTAATTTGTTAACTGCTTGGCAGCCTTCACCCACCCAAAATGACACTGTAACTTGAAAGAGCATAAAGGAAAACAGAAGAGAGAAAGAAAAATCTTTGCTGAATCTAATTAGTTGAATCTAATCAAGGGCTACAAACATAACCATGCTCGAGTTATAACTGCATCATTATTTCTTGACTGTAGGGCAGCATTAAAGAAAGAATATCCTGAATGAACACGCCCTGGGCTGGTTTGGATTTCTTTCCCATTTCAACTTAATTCTGCTTTTTCTGACCCTAGCTCTTGGGGCTTGGGATGAGTCCAACATCTCTGTAATCGTGTTTCTCCACCTGCAGCTTCCACTTAAGCCTGGATCTCTGTTTGAGACTGTTTTCTGAAATCTCAGCAATATCATAGAATCCCAGAATGGTTTGGCTTGGAAGGGACCATAAAGATCACACAGTTCCACCCCTCTGCTATAGGCAGGGATGCCACCAAGTTGCTCAGGGCCCCAATATCTAAAGACCCCCTCCAGGACCAGACCCCACTGTGCAAGGACAAGAACCAACACCTACTATGGAGGTGGCTTCAGCTCTAAAGGCACAAAGGTTGTGTTTGTGGGGTAGCCCCACCCACTAGTTGAGATTCACCTGCTGCCTCTCTTTGCTTTATTTTGCTGCTCACACTGTGACTTGGGTCACTCTGTAACCACACTCTGGGTAAAAGTAACAGCAGAAGGATCAGTAGAGCTATAACTAAGGTCTTAGGATTTGTTTAGGCCTGTGTTAGGTTTTAGGACTGAAAAAATGCACACAGAAAATACACCAAGTGTAATCTGTAACTGACATTATAATCTGTAACAAATATAGAAAAACCCTTTTCCTTATGAGGACGGTCAACCATGGGAACAGGTGACCCAAAAAGGCTGGGTAGCCTTCATCCCTGGAAGTTTTTGAGACTGACTGTATAAAGCTCTGAGTAACCTGGGCTGAGCTCAGAGGTTGGATTAGGGACGTCCTGATGCTGCTTCCAGTCTGAGTTACCCAGTGACCCTGTAACAGATCATTGTTTTTATCACATCATTGGTTGGACTCAATGACCTTAGATGTCTTTTCCAGCCTAAAAGATTCTATGATTCTATGATTTTCTAGACCAGTTGATGCACCCTATCACACCTCCAGCTCAGTCCCTAAAAACTGGCTCAGCCAGTGCATAAACGTCATCTTGACTCCTGGTCCCAGCTGAGAACTTACCTGGGCATCTGGGCCTGGAGATCAGGGTTTCCACTCACTGGTGGCCATCCCATCCCATCCCATCCCATCCC
>WEIV01011307.1:1379267-1447603 GCA_013390005.1 Calyptomena viridis | reverse complement strand
CCATCCCATCCCATCCCACCCCATCCCATCCCTTCTCTTTCTCTGTTCTATCATTCACAGGCAAGGACAGGCTGTCAGGGAAGAACAGACAGTATCCAAAGGGTCTTCACACCCCAGGGCGGAAGGCAGGCCTTAGGATGTATTGGGACATATGGAAAATATGGGCTGGATAAGCATGACCTCTAAAATCAAGTCAACATGGCATCCATAGCATCTCTGTGGGGTTGGGGTACAGCTGCACCGGGGAAGGAAACAGGTCCTGGGAGACTTCTTACCTTCTTGGGTCAAAACTTCTTGGATTTTGAAGCAAAATCATAGAATCACACTGGTTTGGGTTGGAAGGGACCTTAAAGATCATCTTGTTCCAACCCCCTGCCATGGACAGGGACACCTCCCACTAGACCAGGTTGCTCCAAGGAATGTGTGAATGTTAATCCATGACATTGTGGTTAAAGAGCTATAGACTGTCTTTCTTCCCTCAGCAGGAACATGGTCACAGGGTGCTCAAACCTCCAGGGGTTGCTCCTACATTGCTGAAGTTTCCAACACTCTGCATGAGGAGCAAAAAGAGCTGTGAAGCAAAACCAAATGACCTGCTATCAGAGAGGACCCTGCTGATAAGAAGAGACCCTGTGTGGGGCTCAGGTGCATTGGAGGAGGGCCCAGTGTGGCACAGGCTGAAGAGCAGTCAGGCAGTGCTCTGCCCTTTGTGAGAAGGACAGACATCAGGTTTGCAGTGCTGTGCAGGAAGACATGCAAAGTTATCCATCTGCTCCACACAGCTCCAGGAAGGCCTCGGCTGGATATTGAATCCAGCCCTTGGCATCACACTTGAGAAAAGATGTGGAGCCCTTGGAGAGGATCCAGAGGAGAAGAACAAAGAGGAACAGAGCTCTAGAAAACATGACCTCCAAGGAGACACTGAAAAACTTGGGGTTGTTTAGTCTAGAGAGGAGAAAACGGAGGGAAGACATGATAACAGCCTTCAAGTATTTTGGATTTCCTCAATGGATAGGAGATAAGAAGCAGTCCTCCATGTCTGCTGGGGCTAGCAAATAAAGTGATGAGGCTAAGGGCAAGGGTGACTGAGGTCAGACTTCAGGAAACATTTTCCAAGGGCGAGAACCGGGATTCCTCGTGTGGGAGGAGGTGGAAACTCCATCACTGGAGGCTCTAAAGAACAAGTTATGTAACCATGTGTCAGGACAGACTAGGTGGATGAGACCTGCAGGCATTAAACCTCTTGAGGTCTCTCTGACCAACCCTATCCCATGTGAATTCCCTTTAGCTTTGTCTGTGTGGAATTTTACGAGTGCCAGGGAATCATCCTATCTGCTGGAAACCACATCCAGCTTCTTCCACTTCTTAAACAAGTGCTACCCCAGCAGCTCTGAAGAAGGAGTGAGGACAGGGCTTCCCAAAACACCAATCCTTGGGCCACCTGCAGTCGACATCTCCATGCAGGAACACCGAGGGATGCCAAGAAGCAGGACACTGCTGCTGCAGAGACGGGTGTTGGAGGAAAACAGTCGTGTCAGGGACGGGAGGTACTGTGGGTGGTTTCATTGCAGTTGTTTTTGTAATTTATGGCTGGTGAGCCTGGAGTCTGGGAGGAGTGTTCCTTTTTATGCTCTTTTGTATAAATCCAAATAAATAAATTCAGAGAGAATCTCTTAGGCAACCAGGGCCCGGCCAGCGTATATCTGTTAAGATTAATATCTGCCTCTTGGAGACCAGAGAGGGAGCTGGCAGGGATCTCAAAGCACTTTGTAGAGTGTGCTGGAAAGTCTGGCGAGTTATATGGTGCTCCAGTGGGAACAGAGTCATTGGGCAAAACTGGTCCCAGCAGAGGGTGAAATATGGGACATTCCAGCCCGAAGTGTTTACCTTGAGCAACAGCTATGAGCATTTTTAAAAGGAGGGCACATCCCAGCTGTGGAAGCCACGCTGCTTTGCTCAGCCCTGAAAATGCCACCAGTACTTGGGGTGGGGAGGGATCATCCCTGTCTGTCCCGTCAGATGTGCTGGGAAGGGGAGTGAGAGATAAACCAGGTTCACAGCATCCCCTCCATGGTTTTAACAGATGGAGGAGGACACCAAGGGAGCAGAGTGTTGGTTTAACAGAACAGCCAAAAGGCCAATTTCTTTTGGAGGGGAACAGGGTGCCGCCAGTAAAATGTCACCGCCCAGTTGAAGCAGAGACAGAATAATGGATAGGGGTGAGCCCCAAGGAAATTTTGGATCCTGAGCACTCTCAGACACCGTGTTCAACAATTTTATGACACGGGTGTTCAGGGGAGTTTCTCCCAGAAACATTTGTTTTATAAATGGCTCATTCTCTAATTACATTCTGCAGGGCTGAGCAGCAACAAGAAAAAGGAAGGAAAAAAAAAAAGAGGGGAAAAAAAGAGAGGGCCATGAAACTTGCCAAAGCTGACTTGACACACACTTGCTGCAGCTTCCACTTTGATGTGAATCAGAAACATCCACTGAACACAAGTGATAACCCTTGAGGGAGATCTTCCACACAGGGATTGCTGCACCTGTGGGACCAGGAGTATTGGGGTGGCCGGGATGGCTTTAACAGGGAGTATTGCTGGTCAGGGTCCTCACTGCAGGCAGTTATAGCCATTCTCCACAGGCTTCCCACCGAGCCCAGTTCCTTCCCACACAAACCAAATCTGTGGTCTCCTCGCTCTTGATTGAAGAGTGTGCTAGCGAATGAATCCCATTGTGGGGCGGTGAAGGAAGAGTTAACCACTTCCTTCTAAAAAAAATGAGGGAAAAGGCCACTGTTTCCTGACATCGGGCAAGACAAGCTGAACAGCAGGGGCTCATGGGGTGACCTTCAAAGAGGGGCAGGGAGAGGTTAGAGCGTTGCTGGCCCCAACACTCTCCTTTTGGCATGTGCCCTTACTTAGAGGATTTTCTTGGCTCGGCGCTGTGAGTCCAGGTATCCCGTGAAGCCGGGAAAGAACAACTTTAAAGCACAGGCCCACGACGAGGGAAAGAGGGGAGTTAAAGGATGCGGCCCGTCTTCCCGCTGGAAGGGAATCTGGTGGCCACATGTGTCCGCGTCCTCCGGCTTGATGATGATGATGAAAGATGTCATGCTAAGAAACTGTGGAGATCAGAGCCACGCGGACCACATGCCGGCATTTCAACACGAGAACACAGCTCCCAGCGCCTGCCGAACCTCGGAATTTGCACCTTGTAACACCAGGAATGGACATCTGTAGACGAAAGAAAACCCCTTGTGTACACATGGGTTTTATGAAGCAAAGGGGAGGGGGGCTCCTTCATCCCTCCTGAGCTGCGAGGGCAGCCCTGCTGCCAACTCTTCCCTTTGGGGTGAGAAATGCAAGTTTAGCAGCACTCGTGTGTTTGTGTGTTTGTGTGTGTGTGCCTACGTGCATGGGTGCACGCCCGTGTTATTCTGGGATTAGGAATCTTTTCCAGGCTCAACAACAAAGGGTGGCACATGGCAGCTATTGTCCTCGCTCAGCCAGGGTGAAGTCGGGGGAGGTCACAGATGTCCTGACCATATTTAGCTCTCAGAACAGGATTCATTTAGTTTAGCTTAATTTTTTTCTTCTTTTCTTCTTTTTTTTTTCTCTCTGAGGGAGAAATTGCTGGCTGGCAGGCAGGAATGCAAGTCACAAGTTTCAGACCAGCAAAGTCTCAAAAAAGGGGTATTTTTTCAGGGGAAAAGCAAGATCCTGGTGCTCACAATAGCCAGGTCTGGTTCAATGGTCACCTTTGATAATCAGGAAGCTGTTTCATGCAAAATCAGGAATTTTGGCTGAAATTCTGAGCAAGCACTGCCATCTTCTCCTGACCCTCTCCCTTGTATCCATTAATGTGGTGGACAATATTCCCCTGAGCAATTCCTTCTACCAGCTGTTTGCAAGTCTTCCCCCTTAATGAAAATAAGAGAGAGGAAAAAAAAAAAGCCCAAGCCCAGTGACCCTCCTTCTTCTTGCCAGATGAGCTGTTCCTCAAAAACACCTGTCTGGTAAATTAGAGTGGGAATTGTAAACGCCAAGCACAGCATATTTTCCTTCGCCACTAATATATTGAAGTTGCATATGGTGCCCTGGGGGAAAGGAGATTGTTTCAAGTCAGATTTTCAAATCGTGAGCAAATCCTTGGGAGAGAGATTCGCTGATTTACAGTGGGTCTTGAGAACATATCACCATCCCATGCTTCCAGGAAGGAAAACATGGAGAAGGGGCTGGGGGTATTCACCAGGACCAGGATCAGGACCAGGACCAGGATCAGGACCAGGATCAGGACCAGGACCAGCTTTCTGGCCAGGTCTGCTCAGAGGAGGATGGTACCATACACACAGAGTCTGGAAGCAGAACTGAGGTGATTTCCAACCAAAACACATTTAAATTTTGACCATTTTAAGTTAAAAGCCAGGAGGGGTCCCCTCTGCATTCAGATGTTCAGGACAAGGCCATGGAAATGCAAATTGCCAGCCCTGGTGTGAAGGAAAGAGAAGTAGCAGAGAAACCAAGGAGCACACGAGGTGGTTTTATGCCCCTTTTTATGTCCCCTTTTTCATGTCCACATAAGCAATGAGTCTGATTAACCCCAGCACCCCAGAGATGGGAATTCCCACCCAGGAGCCGAGCAGGAGCCCTTTGGATACACACATGTAAAGCCAAAGTGATCGAGGCTTTTGGATCACTCCCGACTAAATGTTAATGAAATAAAAAGCATTTAGGTAAGTGTTTTGTCGTTTGGTCCCTTCATAGCTGGAAGAAGTGATTGTTTCAGATTTATGCTCTACGTGTTGTTTTCCTTGGCAGGTTGTGGAGTGCCGTGGTCTCCCAAGGCTTGCAATTTTAGGGATACTTTTGGATATTTAAAGAGAGCCTTTTGGCTGAAGTCCACACACTGCCTATAGTCACAGATACTAAAACTTTTTCCAGTGACTGCCACTAATCATGCAACACTTTTGAGCTTAACATCTTGCCCTCGAGTTGACCTGGGGACCAAAGGGTCCCCATTCCTGCAGCTGCAGCTTCCCCAAAAAATGGTGTTTGGATGAGTCCAGTGAGGCTGGAACAGCCTGGAAACCATTGTCTCTAACAGGTACTGCTGCAAGAATTCAATAAAGAATAATAATTATTCAATTAAAAAAAGAAAAATTTTAAAAATTGATATAGGTGGTGCAGTGAAAAAAAGTAAATATATATTTATATGTAAAATGATAAAATGAATTTCTTTCAGAGTATGGGACATCAATAGGTTTCAGCTGCTAGTAGAAAGGAATAAAAGAAAGAGAACATGGAATTATAGAATCGTAGAATAATTTAGATTGGAAAAGACCCCTAAAATCACTGAGTCCAACCATCAACCCTGCACTGCCAAGTCCACCCCTAAGCCATATCCCTAAGTAATTATGTAATAATAATATAATAACATAATATTGTATATTGTAATGTATTATAATAATATAGTCTATAATAATATAGTCTATAATAATATAGTGTATAATATAATTAAGTAAAAGGAGAGGGGAATAGAAGAAAGGACAGGTGTTTTCCCATATTATTACCAAAAATGGTGCAATAGATGTTTTAAAAAATTTTAGTTAGTTCAAAGAACTTTATATGTCAAATTCAGGCATTTCTATCCCAGCCAAAGCCACCAAAAAGAAGGAACAAACATGGATACAGCTCCCACCTGTCCCTGCCCCTGGGAACTGGGGCCAGGCCACGCTGCTCCATCCGCTCATTACCAACCCTGCTAATTTTATTTCAGATTATTTATGTTTTTTCATGAGCGGCCATTAAATGTTCATTTGTTAAAGGCTTAACACATTCCATTACACCACAAAATTTATATTTGTAACAAAACGATGTCTCAGAGTGATTCAGAATTAAATTAATGTGACACGGCCTATTTATCAATATGGCAGCTTGGCTGCTCGGGAACAAGGGATGATTTAGTGGCGTGTGTGTGAGCAAACCTATGGGCTCTGCCCTGGTATTTCTCTCGTCCTGCAGAGGAACTGATAAAATAATCCTCCAAAGTACCTCGACATATGGTTTAGATCATCAAAGAGAAAAATACTTGTAAAAGCACAAAGAAGGAAACCAATAAACATGTACATCTTACCAGTTAACTCCCTCTGTAGGAAATGTAAACCATGAAGGATGGTGGGGTTTTGAGTCAAATTCTGTCATTTGTGTATTTTTTTAATTACAGTAACATGCTGGCTCAAATTACAGCGTGTTCACCCAGACAATGGCAGTGCAGGAAGGAGGCAGAGGCTGGTGCAGATCAGCAGCTTTTACCCTGATTTACACCAGCAAAAAGCTGAGCCCGTTGCAGTCGCTGCCCCTCTGAACTCAGAATAGAGTGGTTGGGGTTGGAAGGCATTTTTTAAGGTCATCTTGGCCAAACCTGTGTGGGTTTGTCACCGTTCCAGGCCTCACTGGGTTGTTTTTACTAAAAGAAGAAATTTATGATACAGGGCTAAGTTTTGCAGCCTTTTTTTTATTTTTAAATAAGCACGGCTTCTTTGTACATAAGATTTAATGTTTCTTTTTAGAGAGGAGCAAGGCTAAAATGAATTTGTGTTGTGGCAGATTCACAGCAACATTTATCACAAATTTTACTGATTTCCTATTTTTTTTAAGCAAACTGAAAATCTTGGTGTACTTGGGATTTGCTCTACCACATACCATATCGATTTCCTATTTTTTAAAGGAAATTGAAAATCTCCATTTATTTGGGATTTGCTCTACCACATACCAGAGTTTAGGTGGTGATACTGTATCAGACTAAGCCTATTGAGGTTATTTTTAAAAAAACACATCCACTGTATTTAGTCAGCAACCAATTTGAAATATGAAATTAGCTAAAAATAAAACTCTCTTGCATTTATTTGCACATTCCGGCATCAAATTAAAGCAGTAAATGAAATAAACCACATAAATGAAATAAGGACACCTGAGGCACTGCTGTAACACACCTGAATGAATAATTTCCTGAATTGTCCAAAATAAACTGCATGGTTGTCAAATATTTACCAGATTTAAAGAGTCAGACAATTTTCATAAAACAGATGAGTTCAGGAAAAGATGAATCTCTCCTCTGGTGGAATTCTCTTTATTTTCCCACGTCTTTTTAGCCACATGGAAATGAATCTCACTTTTGAATTTCCAGCAATGCGTTGGAAGATCTGCTCTGCCACGATGTGTTTCTAATACTTTCTACTCTTTTGAAGGAGTATCTGACATTCCTCATGGATAAATCAGCCATTTCCCAGCGATTTTCTCTGGATTCTTTTATGTTTTGTCATGTCAAACTTCGTGGTTACAGCAGTGCAGGAGTTATTTATGGCTTCCTTGAACATCCTCCATTTCCTAGAAGACATTGTCTGTCACCTTCAGTAACCAGGGAAATTTATGGAGCACATCACCAGCTCCATTTGTGATGATGTCACTCACTTTAAAGGGAATGACTCCTCCACTTATTGTCAATATTTCAAATGGAAAGTACCAAACTTAACCTTAAGCGGATTCCACTTGGATTTCTTTCTCATCGATCACTTAGATAATCTCCATGATTTCGTTGTCCCACAGTCTCAGCCTTCTGAAATAAATAGGTTTTCTTCCAGCTCCAGTTTGCACATCTCACCCTGAGCTCAGCCAAGAAATCCCTTCTTCTTACCCTTCCATTGCACCCCAAAGCCCAGCATGGATCCATGGTGTGATCCCAGACCTCACAGGGACCACAGAACACGTTTTAGTCTGGAGAAAAGGAGGCTCAGGGGGGACCTTCTGGCTCTCTCCAGCTCCATGATAACCGTGGGAAGCCAGGGGGATCAAGCTCTGCTCCAAGGGAACAAGGGACAGGACAGGAAGAAACGGTCCCAAGCTGTGCCAGGGGAGGTTTAGATTGGATATGAGGGAAACATTCTTCATAGAAAAAGTTGTAAAGCACTTAGATAGATTGCCCAGGGCAGTGGTGGAGTCACCATCCCTGGAAGTGCTCAAAAACTGTGTGGATGTGGCACCTGAGGATACAGTTTAATTGTGAACACGATGGTGGTGTTGCAATGATGGTTGGACTTGATTATCTTAAAAACCTTTTCCAACCTAAACAATTCTATGATTCTGTCTCTTGTCTGCTCATTTTGCAAGAGGTTTAATTGTACCTGTTAAGTAAAGGTGCTGTTTTTAGATCATCCTTATCTTTGATTTTTAATATCATAGAATTGCAGAAGGGTTTGGGTTGGAAGGGCCTTAGAGACCAACTCATTCCAACTCTCTGCTGTGGACAGGGACATCTTCCACTATCCCAGGTTGCTCCAAGCCCCATCCAACCTGGCCTTGGACACTTCCAGGGATGGAGCAGCCACAGCTTCTCTGGGCAACCTGTGCCAGGGCCTCCCCACCCTCATGGTGGTGCTGGTAGCCTGCTGGTTACCTCTGAAGGAGGTGGGAAATTCTTGGGCAACGAAAGCAAACATGACTGGGAAAAGGTGTTTAGCAGGAATTTACAGATTTGCCACCAAATCTCCTGAAAAACACAGCTTTTATTTACCCAGATTAAGACTTGCTTAAAGACCTCAACCCAAGGCAGGTCTCAGAATTGAGCAGCACAGTTTCTACACTTACTGGTTTCACACCAAAATGAGGCAAATACATTAGCAGCTGGAAATCCTCCTGACTCGGGAATTTCACCTACAATTAGAGAAAACTTACAACCGTGTTAACCATCTGCTATTTCTTCTCTGAAGACAATCAAACACTCGAGAAAAATGCTCCTTTTGTAAAGTGTTGTCGGGGGAACAAGTGCACGACGTGGGTCCACATTTATCTAGGAAAGCAAATAAACCACTCGTCTTGCAAAGGGAATTGAATGGAAACTCCTGAGGACACAGATCATGTGTGAAGTCAGCCACAAGACCTTTTTGTGGGATATTCATGGCCTCAGTGTGTTTCTGTTGTGTTTTTCTTCAGCACACACCTGATGGGAGTAACGTCATTCAAAGGCTCTGCAGTTGCTCTCTCTCCAGCCAGGCCACCACGTCAGGATGTGCACCTTGAAGTCTTTAAATCCTCAGTCCCTTTTTATGTTTGAACTTTTGCTTTCTGCAGTTGTCTCGGGACGATTTTGTTCCCTAATCTGTATTTCTGAACAAAATTCATGCCAACACCAAACATGTGGCTGTGGTGCTGTAAGGGAACTGATGGGCACTTGCTGCAAGAAAAAATGTAGGATATATTTTTTTATCCAAACACAAGATTTTTCATAATTTTTTAATCGAAGCTATTTATTTATTTATATTTAATTGAAGATATTTATTTATTCCTTGGTGGTGGTTCTCCTTCCCCCCATAACTATTCCCTGTGCCCTCTCTTCCCAGCTCCCCTCACCTGCCTGATGCTCCAGACAACCCCAGCTCCCAACAAATGCAGTTGTACAGCCTTTGTGTTCTCAATCTGCTGTGGAGGAAGCCCATGTGATGGTGTCTGAGATCATTCATGTTTTCCATGAGATGAAGGTTTTGGGCTTGGGTTTCTATAATTTCAACTCTCTTCTGCCAAGGAGCTGAGCACCTTCCCTGCGCAAGGATGGAGGGTGCCCTCAGATTTCGAAATGGAATGATCTCCTGCAAAAATCATCTTTTAATGATTTTCCTGGAGACCCTGCAGGCATCACATGCTTCCAACAAAGCCAGGAGGCCTTGCCATGCTGAGCTGTAGGTAGCAAGGGCAAAGGACCATCTCTGCAGCCACCAGGAATTGCTCGAGCAGTGGGTATTTTTTACCTACCAGCTGCTCAAGCTCAGGCTGCCTTCATGGGACATCCCATCTCCTCGGAGAAGGACCCTACAACCCAAGCATGTCTCACTTTGGGGTGCAGTGGGGTGCTGGGCTGGGGGATGCCATGGGCAGGTGGCCAAGGGACACCCCAGGGAAGCCCAGCTGTGTCCACACCACGTGGAGGTGAGTCTGGGTGTGTGTCTGGCCAAGCCAGAGGAGCACAGATGAAACCTCTTTCCAATACATAATAAAAGGAGAGCGAAGCCAGCTGGAATATCCTGTACATTAAGTGTGATGACTAACTATAGCAGATGTTGGTGCATTTGTTAAAGTTTCCACCAGAGAAGGAGGGACTGGAATATGAGCATTTGAAAATCAAAGGTAGCCCATGAGGGAGGAGAAACGGGAGATGAAAGGGAACGGAGACATGGGGAGGGCCAGGAAGATGGTGGGGGAAATTGTGGTCTGGGATGAGGGGCCAGGGGAAGTTTGCAAGGGCTGGGCAGGGGCTGTGTTTTGGGCTCCTTCCTCCAGAGGGAAGGGCCGTGGAGCCTTCTGCAGCAAGAGGATAAATGGCTCCATTCCCAAGGGTGAAAGAGATGGAAAATCAGACACACGGCTCTGGGCAGACATGGAAAGCAGTGCTCAGGAGCTGTGCACACATCTCCCACCCTGAGCCACCCCCAGAGGAAATTCTGAGGTCCCTTATCACACCTCTGTCCCAGTTATGGTGCACCAGGATGCCAGGAAGAACCTCTCTGGCAAGGCATCTCCTTTGCCTGTTTTGGAATTATTAGGTCCTTCCTCTTTAATAGGTATATTCATCTTGGTGTAGTTACACTATTCCGAAGTGTGAGCTCCAAACACAACATCTTATTTACAGAAGAAAGGATAAATGTTTTTAATAAATGCATTTAATTCATGTTATTGCTATGTAAAGGTAATTAATGTTCTTTTGTGTCAGTAAAGTGTCCTGAGGAGTGTCTATCCAGGAAAGTTGAGGCAATTTCTCAAAAACATGACATGAGGTTTCCTGACTGATCTCTCTTTCTGACAAAAAAAAAAAAGTGGGTTGTAAAATTCCTCAAAAAAAGTAAAACCTGTTTTAAAAAACTTTTAAGAGACATATTTTTGTGGCTTAAAAAAGCCTACATTATGCTGTTTTATCTGTTTTGTCTTTTCCCCAACACTGTCAAAATCAGTATAGATTATTCTGCTTACAGAAAAAGTTGTATCTTACAGAAAACTCAGTTCCAGTGAGCAAAATTAACCAGACAAAGAAAATCACGGTTTTATGGAGAGATTTGCAAACTCTTTATTTCTCCAAATTCTTTAAGTGACTCAGTGATTTTTAAAATTCTAAAGAGCATAATCAGCACTTGACTTTCCCCTTCCTTTTCACCAGTCAAATATTTAACAAGCATAGATTTGTTGGCCAATATTTCAGAAAAATTCAAAGAGAAATCTTATCCCCTGAAAAAGGTTAAACCAAATGGAGTAGGAAGCACTCAAAAATAATTTATTAATATGGCCGCACACCTATTCAAACTGATCTTTTTCCCTTTAATGTTAAAATAATTATAACATGATGTATCAAGTGATGTATGAAGCAATTTCCCTCAATATTTAGTAATTGCCTGCTGTGGGTCTGATGTAACAGCTTCTCAGATTTATTCAGCCAAGTGTTCCCCTCCACACAGGACAGCACAACTCAAAGTTTAAATTCCTTGTGCACAAAATTATAAATGGCAACAGGTAGAGAATACATGTAACTGATCTACATGTTCCTGAAAAAAAAAGACCTTCCAGTTATTCCACACAAAATTGTAAATTGTCTGTGTTACATGACACTGCTGGTGCTTATATATGAGTAGTTTCTGCAATACCAAAATCCCCAAATCTCTCAATTTAATTCTTTTATCTTTTTTAGAAACTAGACAGATCCAGCAGTTTCAGTTACTCTGTCACAGTTATCAAAGTTAAAAGGCAAGGTGGTGGTTCAGCTCTGGTTAAGACAAATTCTTCTTTTAGCCCCCCCCAAATTATTTTCACTTTGGATATAATGCAACAGTGCCTTAGCCTCTCCTTGGCAAATGAGATGAACATCAGGGGGGAAAAAAAGGCACCAAGATTCAGCTTGGAAAAATGGAATTTCTGGAAGAAAGATTAAAATAAATGAAATATCACTGGCTTGGCTAGCAGCAACTGGGGGAGAATGAAACAAATATTGGAATGACATAAATCCTGAGGAATTACAGCATTATGAGGAAGGGCTGAAAGTGAAGAAGGTAAAATTTTGGCTGTCTAGCCACAAGAGTTTCCTGGTGCAGAGATCCATTAGCCAAATGGTCTTACGAGGAAATGGTGAAGGATATATAACGTATGACATTTATAACTAGACTAAACAAAAACTGCACAGTCCTTCCTCCACAGACAAGTGGCCCAGAAATCCACCTCTGCATCCCATGGATCCCATGCACTGCATGAGCAGCCACATTCTGCAGGAAGCACAACATGGAGCAGTGACCTTTTTTCTTGAACCACAGCCCATCCAAAGCTGGGCTTTGAATGATGCTGGACCCCAAACAGAGTGGTTTGAGCTACACCTTTAGTCACAACCAGATCTAAAGCAAAATATCCTTGGGCTCAACTCCTTGAGACCAAGCCAGGCTTTGGCAAGAGTTAGAAACTTGCTGATAATGGAGCAAGGATGATTCCACTCTTCTTTTGCACCAAAGGTCTTTGAGGATATGTTGGGATGGCCTTGGGTTTGGGCTGTGCTGGAAAACCCTGAAAGTCTTGGGATGTCTTGGGACTTAGGAAAGTCTCCAATAACACCTGGTGGGGTGAGTGGGTGGGCACTGCTGTGACACCATTTGCTCTGTGAGGATGAAGATGGGACATTTCCCCTGCACCAGAAGGTTAGAAATCTCCTTGGTTCAGATTCATCCTTACTTCTTCCACTGTTCAAGGCCTGGAGAAGGTTTTATCCAAGGTGACCAATAGAACTGAAAAGTCCTTGCTGTTGAACACTGAAGAGATCTGCTGGAAGAGGTTTCTGCAAAGATAACCTGGTGCTGGTGGTCTTCTACAAGCCTGCTCCTTGTTAAATATACTGGAACAGCTTTTATTGTACCTCAAAACCTAAAGTTTCTTTTTGTCCAGAATTTGGAAGTAGCTCTCCTCATTTTATCCTACTTCTTGGAGGTTTCCTTTACTTTAGAAACCAGAGACACATTTGCTGAGCAGGATTGAGCTCTTGGGACCTATTTTTCTCTTCAGATTTTCTGGCCCATGTTAAGAAAACTTGGCAAAACACTGAAGAGCAAAGTGGATGGTTGTGGCCATTAGAGAGTGGGATGCAAGTATGAACCCAGCTGAAATGGCTCATGTGAGACTGGATCTGGATGCCAGGACAGTGTCATCTTCCCAGTTGTGCAAGGCCAGTGACCAAAACTAAAACAGTGGGAAGGATTGAATTGTTAAGGTTGGAAAAGACCTCTAAGATCCTCAAGCCGAACCATTAACCCAACACTGCCAAACCCACCATTAAACATTCAAAGTTTCATCATTTAACAGCAGCTTAATTTCCTTTCTGCTTTGTCAATGAGTTTTCCATGAGAGAGAGGAACCCTGTCACCCCAACAACCAAACAGATAAGCACACACAGCTCCATCAACCCAGTGGTACAGCAAGCTGGTCTTCACAAATTACTCATGGCAAAAGTGAGATTTCAGCTCCCCAAATCATCTTTGGACACAAAGCAGAGGAGAGTTCAGCTCTCTGTGCTGCTGCCAGTTCAGTGTGCAGCAAGAAAAGCCTCACATATCTACCACACATGTCTCTTGAAAGCGAGGAGACAATGGGGCCCATCTATTGTCTTGCAGTTGCTTAGAATTTTTTTCCAGCCAGAAAAGAATTGTATTTTGTATAGTAAATCCTCTGTGTCCCAAGGGGCAACAGTGGGAGAAATGTTCTCATTCCTCGAATACTATTGTACTGAGATTCCCTCTGTGTCATGTACTCACGAGCTAGTGGGACATCTCTCCATGATGCTGGCAGTTACACCTCCTCCAAGAATGGATGGGAAAAGATCTGTGCTGCTCATTTCCACAGGAGTATTGTTAAATAAGAGTTAAATAAAGGCCCAGGCTTATTGGCATTTGGAGGAAACCCTGACGAAAGCTCTCAGACATCAGATGTGTTTCACATTCTCTCTGTGCGACAGGATTCTCAAACAACATCTCTTAAAACTGATGGGCACGGCAGAGAGGGGTCATTTGGTTGAATCCAGTTTCCATGCTCAGGAAAACTCCTCATGGATTGACTATTGCAAATCGGGTGTGTTTGTGTAGAGAAAAAGTGTTTGTATTAATGTCTCCAATAAAACACCAGTGGAAGTTCTGTCCTCCTCAGTCAGCTGTAAAAGCTGGAGCTGGTGAGTTTGTCTTGCCTGTTGTTCCTGTTACAAAATGTCTCTTTTTTGGGTCTCTTTTGGTCACCAGTAGCAGGGCTGCTGGTACAAAACATAACTCCCCCATCTGGGCTTTTCACCTCCCCAAAACCAGTCTACTGGAGATGCCACATGTGAGCAGTGAATGCCAGTCCTTCCAGGAGAGAAAACCATATGACCGTGTGGACACTGCCCAAAAGAGATTTAATCTGGGGCTGTGGTGTTCTCATAAACACAAAAAACACATCATCCTAAAATGTATGGCTTTCTGACAATTTGAGTTGGCCTTTCTGAGCTGAGTGGCCACCAGCCTAAAGGTAAATATTGGTGTAAGAGTTAATGCCTGTCCCAGGCAGAAGCCTCTGCTGTCAAGATCACCAGGTGATTTATTTAATGGGCAACATTTTGTTTCTTAAAGCTTTCCTTCAGCGTGACAAAGAGTTGCCAAGAATTAATGCCAGTGTTTGTCATAGAGGACTCAAAGCAAACTGTTATCATCTCCATTACTGCTGCTCTCAGTGTTGGTTTGATGGCATGATCCCAAAAGTCTGTCCTGACCATCTGGGAAGACAGGGCAGAGTGGTTGAATCATAGAATCCTGGAATGGTTTGGGTTGGAAGGGACCTTAAAGACCATCTCATTCCAGCCCCTGCCATGGGCAGGGACACCTTCCACTAGACCAGGTTACCCCAAATCCCATCCAACCTGGCCAACTTCCACAGATGAGGCATCAACAAATCCTCCAAAACCACTTTTCTAACACCAAGTTTTAGCTCTGCATCTACAAATTATCCCTTGGCTGATGCCAATATTGCCCCCACTGCAGGGAGAGGGCAGAATTCCCTGGAGTGCAGAGGGACAGGACATTTAGCCATTAGCTTTTCTGGAGTGACAAGCTCTTCCTTGGTGTCATTAAGCATCCAAATTACTGACATTCCTGTCAAATGCTAAGTGAGGAGATTTCAAGAGTGGCAGCTGGGTCAAGATGTGCAGGATTAATTAGTTAATGCAATTTGGTCCTCAGCAAGGAAATTACTTTTCTGTGGGGAGGTATCTGGTGTGAGAAATGCTTTGGGTTGTTCCTTCAGGAAGCAGGGGATGGACCTGGGTGTGTGGGGTGAGCACAGGAAGAGTGTGAAGCAGCTGAAACACAATCTCCTACGGCCACAGTGTGTCACCTTCCCAAAAGGAAATGTCTGGGATGGAAGGGGAAAACAAGACCCTTTGATGGCGAACACCAAGGTCTGTCTGATCCCCACACTGTGGATGGAGGGAGTTTGGTGGTTACCAAAGGGTGAGAAGCAGGTTGGAAGCAGATCTCAGGTAGATTTCTACAGTTGTAGCTAAAAAGCAGAATTGTAGTTTGGACCCTTGTGTTACAGCAGGGTGACTCATGGTGAGGCCACAGATGTCTCACAGATGGAACACAGGCCAGGTGAGAGTTCCTGATGATTTCCATCACTGTTTCAACAGTCAGAAAAATTTCTTTGGAGTTTTTCTTTTTTTTCCCCTGCCTTGACAACATAAATATCTTGTAAGAACAGAGCACTCTTCCTATCCCTGCCTACCCCTCTCCTTGTAGGAACAGATTCAGCAAGGAGTAGAGATACAGAGAGGACCAGCTCCCAGCTGACTCTCTGGAATAAAAAAAGGTGATGACAACTCAGGTTTTGGTGGCAGAGAGGTCTTAGATTTGGCACTGGGTGACTGTGACTTGGATAGCAAGATAAACTCATTGCACTGAGTATCTGAATAGCTGTAGCATGAATAAAGAAAAAGGAAGAACATACCAAATCCCATTGTTATCCTTGCTTTCTTATGGAAAATACAGGAGAACAGTCTCCAAAGCTGACTCCTGTGTCAGCTGAGAGATGGAATAAGGGTGAGGAGGTTTGGGTTTTTTCCACCATCCTCTGGACTGGGGCCTGGAAGAGTGGAGCTTAACAGGAGAGTTTTAAAAGGCTCTAAACCCCAGGATTTATGCTGCAACAGCAATAAAACCCACTGGGGTATATGTTATAGAGGCAGCTAACACACACCTCGGGTGGTGAGATGCAGTAGGGCCATTGCTGTGTGGATTAATGTCCCCATAAAACACGTCCCATTGTGCCACATTGTTGTGAGGAGAATGGAGAACTCCGGGATGTGCCGGGCGAATGCAAGGCCCAGCTCTGTGCTCACTGATGGATCCCCAGCTTGGGGCTGAAGGCTCTCAGGGCTAATACAAAACATTTGTTATGAAGCTGCCCCTCTCCTCCCATGCAAACAGCCCAGCTCAGGGCCCCTTTCCTGCTACTCCTTCCATGCCTGCTCCACTGCTGTGTCCCAGATCCCCATCCGTGGCTCCAAGAATGGCCAGCTCCAGGCAACCCTTCAGCAGCTGGGTATGTCTCTGGACAAGCCCAGGCGATGGCAAACAACAGGTCTGGCAGGGCTGAGGGTGTAAATAAAAAAGCCTGACTCAGCCAGCGCTGCTGAGTGGCCGCCACAGAGAGCCTTGAAAACTGGAAAGTATTATTTCATGTATTAATAGGCATTTCTGTTACACTCCCCACCAGAGTGTGCGTGTCCCTGATGACAGAAGTGCTTACTGGTGCTAATGAGGCAGAACGGAGAGGAAAAAATGGCCCTGTGGGTCAGGGACTGGCTGGGGAGCTGGGAGATGTGAGCTCAGCTCCTGGCTCTGCCGCCGCCTCCGCCGGTGACCTTCAACGGGCCACGTCCCTCCCTGCCAGCTGGGGTGCATGGGGATGCTCTGCCTTCACCTGTGGGTTTCAGGCTCCCACAGGAGAAGTGATTCCTGTGGATTTGCCCATAAGCTGTGTTTTCTTCCCCCTGGCTTCTCCTGCAAGTGTTTCCAGCACCGGTGTCCTCTCCGTCTCCTTTTTGGGGTTTCACACCGCCACAGAAAAGGTTTTTCTGTAAAGGGCAGATTGCAAAGTGCAAATGGGAGACACATAAATGGGGATTGGACTGAGGCAGACACTGTCCCTTGGCCATCCAGAGCTAAAGACTCCTTTTTGATGCTCCCAATTAGCACATGTCAATGGCTCACCCTTCTCACTTCCTGGGTGTATCCCAGGGATTTGCCTTTGCCTTCTGGGTATAGTTTGATAGATGAAACACCAAAATATCTCCTAGAAATACCCATCACCACTTCAGGGCTCCAGACATGAGCTGTGCCCAAGGTTTGTCCAAAGCATGCCAAGGACCACTGGCTACTGCACCGGGAAAGCTGGGAGGGAGTAATTGTTTTTCAGATGGGATCACAGATGCCTTACAGGAGATTCATGGGTGCTGTTTTAAGGCCTAATCCCAAGGCAGCTTTAGAGTCAACAGAGTGCCCATTATCAGGCTGGGATGAGATACTCCATGTTGTTTGGAAAAGCAGTGGGACAGGCTGTGTTTATCCAGCAACCCCTCTTTGAACAGGCACCAGAAGTCCAGGGATACATGTTTCCTTGGAGAGGGGTGCTCTGAGACACCCACTCTGGTCCACCCCAGAGCTCCAAAAGCTCTTTCCTCTCTATCCCCCTGCACCAAACTTCCCTTGGTGGGTGCCAAGTTGGGTTGGTTCAGAGAACCTGGTGCGAGGTGGTAGTTTGTCTCCACAGAAAAAAATCATGTGTAGTGGTCTGGGGAAGGTGGGAAGTGATGCTTGAAGTCTCCCAAAGAACCATGACATGGTTGCTTTGTGTTGACCCGCCTTGGTGAGCACCAGAACCACACAACAAAATTTGAAAGCTTATGCCATAACCACTGGAAATATCCAGAAGCCAGTCTGGCACAGGCAGGCATGAGGCTCATGTGCTACATGCTGAGAAAGGCAAATAACAAACAGGCTGCAGTGAGTTTCTACATCTTTAATTTTCTCCCCTTCCTCAGAGTGGCAATGTCTGCTCAGCACATCTTGTGAGCAAAAAGCAGCTGAAGTAGAGCAAAAATAAACTGGATAGCTGAAACAGGAGAAGGGAGCACAGCTCTGTGTAAAACCTCATTCCTTACTGGTAGTAAATAAAAATAGTTTTGCTGGTTTTTTTTCTCAGTGACTCACAGCACAGACATTGCATGGAAAGGGCACTAGAATCAACAGCCAGGGGAAAAAAAGTAGAGAAATGGAAAAATGATCATCACAGTGCATTTTTCCCATTCCCCTTTCATCTCTTACACCTGTGTTTGACTTCAGCCAACCTTACATAAATCCTTAAAACATCTGTCTAAGTCACTTATGAAATAAGCTGGAATGGCCTCAGCCAGGCTAACAGCTCATTCTGCTGGATATCTGAGTGTTCAAACCCAAACAGGGCTGTGGAGTTTGCCAAGCCAGGCGGGCAGCGGGCTTTTGCCATCAAACCCCGCTCATTCAAAGTGTTACACACTGTTTGTGCCAGGACTTCTGCAGGCTCTGCCTTAGGAAAGACCCTATTTATAGCTGTGAACTCCAGACGGAGGCAGCGGAAGTTTGCTTGAGTGTAGCGCCCGACCCTCATAAAATCACACTGCAGAGGATCTTCTGCAGCCTGGATGCACCTAATGGGATGAGCCATGGGGCTGGCAAACAGTCTGGGAGAGCCTTGGGAAAGTGCAGCCCTGCCTAAAGGGTGGAGTATTAGTGTCACATCCTCGGAACAGCAGGGAGTGGGTGGACGTGATCTGGGCCTACCTGAGATCAGGGCACGTGGTTGTGACCGTGGTGGTGACTTTGTGATGACACAAGGCAGGGCTGTGCTGTTGATCTTCCACTTCTGTGTTTCAGTGGTAAAATCAAGGTTGGGAAAGACTTCCAAGATCATCGAGTCCAAGCTGTGCCTGATCCCCACCTTGTCACCCAGCCCAGAGCACTGAGTGCCACGTCCAACCTTTCCTTGAACACCTCCAGGGATGGGGACTCTGCCACCTACCTGGACAGCCCATTCCAATGTTTAACAACCCTCTTCTGTGAAGAACTTCCTCCTGATGTCCAACCAGAACCTCCCCTGGTGCAGCTTGAGGCCGTTTCCTTTCATCCTGTCCCTTGTTCCCTGGGAGCAGAGCCCGACCCCCACAGTTTCCCTCTCCTGTCAGGGAGTTGCAGAGAGCCAGAACATTCCCCTGAGCCTCCTTTTCTCCAGGCTGAGCCCCCCCAGCTCCTTCAGCTATTCCTGGTGCTCCAGACCCTTCCTCCAGCTTCATTCCCTTCCCTGGACAAGCTTCAGCCCCCCAATGTCCTTGCAGTGCAGGACCCAGAAATGACCCCTGGATTCAAGGTGACACCTCTCCACTGCCCAGCACAGGGTCATTGCCCTGGTCCTGCTGGTCACACTATTCCTGATACAGGCCAGAGGTGATACAGACCCTTCAGGTGACTGTATCTGAAAACCTTTTTTCAGACACCAGCTCTGCTGCCTGGAGAAATATATTGCATCTGCAAAGATGATTCCCTTCCATTCCACATTCCTTGCACTCCCCTGAGTGAGTCTTCACAGTGAAAGACAAGAAGTAACAGGGTGGCTTGGGTTTGAGGTTTCTGCCTTGTCTGACCTTTTGGGCTCCTTGCCTTGAGAGAACTTCTGTTGTGGCTTGGAGTTTGGTCTGCAACTGGTGCAACCGGTCTGGCTCCACACCAGTGTCTGAGGGTGTCACAGTCTATCCTGGGACTGATTTTATGTCAAAATACATTGAAATCTGCTGCTGATCAGGGTTAGTCCTTGGCTGATGGGGGCTGGTGATGCCCTGCTGGAGTCAGTGGGACCACAGGCAGAGATCACATCCTGCGTGAGGACAGAGGTTCCAGGGCATGTCACCCAGGCTGGGACCTTGGTAAGTGCCAGTCTAGTTCTTCGAAGTGCCTCTGGCATTGTATGGCCCATGCACAGATGTGGCCCTACTGCTTTGCACAAGCAGAAGGCCCCCAAAATCTTAGACCTCCTTTCAGCTGAGCAAAGAGAATGAAGACCAGCAGCTGCCAAGCTGAGATCCCTGGCTTTTCTTGATTTACTGGTGAGTTTAGAAGAAACTGTAAGATTTTTCTTTCAGGGTCAAAATGTATTTTTCCCTTGACACAAGGCAGAACTTGCAAAAGGGATTTGTTTAAACACATCTGATAAAAGTCTTCCTTGGGTTGTGATCAAGGCAGGTCAGCTTCTGCATCAGGTTTATCTCGGCCCATGAATTTGAGCTGTCTGCTTGCCTCTGAATTGGTTTCTGTTTCTGCAAAAGTACCTGCTATCCACTAATATTTATTGGATGTTTCTCATGTGGGCTTTGCTGACCCCTTTGGTTTACTGTGTGTAAAGTGACCCACGGAAGTTCTTGACCCACAACCCTAACATGTGAGTACCTCACACATGTTAACCATTTCACAACAGCTCTGTAAAACTTTAGGAGTCTCATTCTGGAAATGAGAAATTATTGAGAATTCAAATCATCTTCTTGATGTCAGGAAGAAAAATCTGCCAGCCAGAAAATGAGGGTCAATGTGTGCTATCCAAACCAAACAAGGAGAGATGCAATGTGGCCACTGATGGAAGATACATAGAATGGTTTGGGTTGGAAGGGACCTTAAAGACCATCTCATTCCACCCCCTGCCATGGGCAGGGACACCTTCCACTATCCCAGGTAGCTCCAGGGTCCATCCAACCACGAACACTTCCAGGGATGGGGCAGCCACAGCTTCTCTGGGCAACCTGTGCCTGGGCCTCCCCACCCTCACAGCTAAGAATTCCTCCCCAGTATCTCATCTAATCCTTCCCTCTGTCAGTTTAAAGCCATTTCCCCTCATTCTATCACTATATAACCCTGAAGGCTTGAGTATTCCATTGTGTCTTCTTCAGGACTGGGTTTTCCCAAGCTTTGCATGTGAAATACCACAGCAGAAGGTGAGGTGGAGATCAGAGTCTGCAGGCAGTGAGTTTGATTATTGATAAGATCAATCAGAGCTCAGACTTTGCTGATACAACCTATAAATCTTTTGTACTCCCTTCTTAACTCAACAGCATCCTCTGTGTGTGTCATGATCCAGTATTCCATGTTTTCTCTTGAGGGAAAAGACTCCACTCAGGTCTCCTGTGCTCCCAGAAAAATGGGAGGGCTGGATTGTACCAGCAATGGATTAATCTGCCAGATTTTTACTGGCAGGATATTTCTCTTTCCAGAAGACTGGCATGTAAAGCCCACGGAGAGGAATCTGACCATTAGGAAAGCACAGAATATCTCAGTGTCCTGATTCCTTGCACACAGTGAAAAACAAAAGCACTTTGGCCCAAAACTAACCAAAATAACTTGAACTGAGGTGCCTACAGGGACCTGAGGGAACAGCATGAAGCTGTGTTGGGTGGGGAGGAGTTAGGTTAGATATTAAGAAAATATTAGGTATGAGGAAAAGGTTCTTCCCCCAGAGGGTGGTTGGGCACTGAACAGGCTCCCCAGGGCAGTGGGCACAGCACCAAGGCTGCCAGAGCTCAAGGAGTGTTTTGACAATGTTTCTATAATCACTCTCACATCTGAGATGCAGTAAATGTTAATTAGTGGGGCCCAAAAAAGGATCAAAGTGTGTCCAATAAAGTCAAACATCAGCTGATCCTGCATAATACACAGATGGAAAGAAGGCAAGAGACATCTATTATATTGCATCAGACTAAATGGGACTTGGAATGGCAAAAATACATGGACCAGTTATGCCTCAAATGTTTTGTCATATTTTCCTTGGGAGCACCATGACTGCAAGTCACAGCTGGAGCTGTGACACTGTAGGTGATGGACTAGTGCACAATCCAGTGTGGCAGTTCCTTCAGGAGCACGTGGAGATGCCTGGATGATCAGAAGGAGCACAAAGCTGCAAAGCTGGGTAAGAAGCTGCAGGACCAGTATGGAAATAATTTTGGTGTTTTTTTTGAGAAATCAGTAAATAGACTGAAAGGGAGAATAATGTCACTGTGTAACTCTGGCTGTTCCAGCTTTTCTGAGAACTCCTTGGTCTCCTTGTTTTCCTAAGCATCATATTCCCAGTCACTTACCCATACTCTGCTTCTAAGAAGGATGTTGCATTCCTGGGAGATAAGATCACCCTGGGACTGGTCTCAGGGAAAGGACTTTGCAGATGGAGGATGTAGAAGTTCAGAGATGTTTTGCTCTCAAGTCCTAGAGCAACTCAAGGTGACTCACCACATCCTTGAGGACCTTGCCTATCCCTGGTAGAGCAGAGATGGACTTTCTTTGGTTTCTCCAAGTCTTTTTTTTTTCCTGAATTTTGCACGATGGAGAGCTGGATTATAGCTGGGGAACACAGTAAATAAAAGAATGAAACAAGAAGTTTATAAGGGAAAGTTTGACTTTGGGCACTTAAAGTTACACACTGGACTGAAGATTTTCAAATCTCTATCAAAAGCAATAACAGTAGCAAAACATCTTGTCTATAATGAATTCTTTTGTTCTTGAGTTACCTGGTGCTGCTGGAATGTGTCATAATATTAGATAGGACAGAAACCTGCAGTGCCACCAAGTGTAAGCTGGTGCATTCAACAGGTCAGTTTAACATGTCTGTGCTGGGTGAGTGCATGAAAAAAATCAAATAATGGGCAACTAGTGGTGTAGAACCACTTTCATTGTTGAAGCATCCCATGTCCATGGGGTGACACCATGGGTAAGGCAGTTACCAACTCTCTGCCACCTTCTCCTGGGGTGCAGGAGGGGGCTGGAGCATTTTGTGATGGCCATGTGGGCTTTGTAGGGGACATGCACTTTAGGAACAGTGAGACAGACCCATTTTTTGGGTCAGTGGGCCCCAGACAAGACAGCTCTCTGGAAAAGCTCTGAATGAACATATATACCTTGGTTTAAGAATGTGCTGCTCCATCTGTATCACAGAGTGATTTTTCAGCCCATCTGTTCAGGGACTGGGCATTGCTGCTGATACAAACAAAGGATTCTGCCAAACCCAGGAACCCATGAACCAAGTGTCTCAGTGTGGGCAGACCTTTCCTTCATTCCACCACAGTTTCCTCCTGTCCTGAGGCTCTTGGTTGAACTGCTCTGTGGTTTCAGTCCTGCAGTTCCTGCAGTGCAGCATCACCAGACATGAGTTCCCACGATGTGACAGAGCTGAGCAGGCTCTGGGGAGACCAAAACCATTCCTTTCCCTGTTTGCTCAGGTGCCTGCCCATGATCCTGCTGAAGTTGATGGGAGAATGATGTCCCTTGGACACCAGCCAGGGACCAGGTTGCCTTTACTGTGTCCTGCTGCACAAGTGGTTGGACAACACCACTCTCTGGTCCCTGGTGTTGTGCCAGTTTTCAGAGAGGAAAGGGAGTGGAGCATCTCCAGGAGGACCAGCAGATTGCCCAGATAAGTGGGTTCAGCTCACAACTCAATGTGCTCCACATAACATGGGCTCTTCCCACAGGAAAAGTTTTTCCTGTGTTATGAGGTTACCTGTTTAGGGGCAAACAGTTAATAACAAAGTGGCAGTAGCTTCCATCCCCACATCCTGGGATCTGTAGCATGAAGAGCACTTCATTCTCTTTATGCTGATCTTTTCCATCTGCTTTTTACTGCCTGCAAGGTATTCCTATGTGAAAAGTAGCTTGAGCCTGCTGTTTCCAAGCCTCTTCCAAAAATTATGTCAGGCATGAACATTTTAGCATTAAGGGCACTAATACTTTGCATATACACAGAATTTGTCTTTTGATTATCCCCAGCTTGTATTACAGTGCATTTTGTGGGCACTAAGCCAAACATTTTACCTCCAGCCAGATATATGACCTGCTGTCTTGAGAGGCTGGTCCAAAGCCTGTTAGATCAGGGCAAACTTTTGTGCTGGTTTAGCAGAATTTGGATCAGTTCCTAAAAGCATCACAGATGATCTGAATTATCAGAAGTGATCCCAGGCAGTTCCAAGTAGGTAGAGATCAGTTTGCAACTGCCAAGGTATCTGAAGAAGCTGGATCAGGTTGTTTCAAATCATCTGATGAGAATTAGCCCAACTTAATGAAATCACAAGGCAGTTGGATATTCAATCTAGACTGGATGGGATACATTTAGGGGCTGGATGGAAAGTTGAATATACTAGAAGAAAGGCTAACAAGCAAACAAACACACACACGAGAATATCCATTAGCTGGAAAACGCAATTAAACAAATTTTGATCAAAAACTAAGTGTATACTTTTTCCATTTACCTAGAGTGGTATGTTTTCAGCTGTGCAGAGTTTTCAAATGACACTGAATGTCTTTTCAAAGGAGATGTTCTACACCTTCATTCTGTCCTTACTGGCTTTACAACCTCTGCTTTGCAAAATCCGACTTAGTTGATCATAGTGATTCCTTCTTAATCCAAAATTATTAACTTACCAAAGTCTGAAGACAGCTAATCCAATTTTAGAAATAGGCAAAGCTCCTGTTTCTAGTAGACCAAAGTGTCCCTGGTAGCAACCAGATGCTTACAGAAGACTTTACATGTATCTTGACATGGCACATGAGTTGAGCCAGTTACTTTGTCAGGTGATTGTGTTGATGGGTCTCACTCCAATTTTCCCATTTATAAGAACCCAGCTTATAAGAACCCCCATTCAATTAATATTTTTACTAAAACTTCAGCCCATTTAAAGGGCAGATGATTGAGGAGTTCATCATACCCAAATCATCCTATCTCAGGTTAATTTTCTTTTTATCCAAAAAACTATGCTTGCTCCCATGTCCTTCATCCTGCCTGCTTCAAACCTGCTCTTTGTGTCACCAGATATTTGCTGGAAAAGGGTGGCTCACCATGTATTCCAGACCTTTTTATAGGGAATCTGAAACCCATGAAGAATTGCAGCAAGGCCATCTCTACCCTGAAGCAATATTTAAATGGTATCATGTTTTAGTTCCTTTATCTTTCCACCTTCCTCAGCCCTAGACCCAAATTTCCTGTGTAATTTGTGGCCCATTGATTTATATGGCCCAACCACATCTCTGCTGCACCAGTTAAATCAGCTCAGCTCTTGCCAAGTTAAATACTGTAGTTTTCCCATGTTTGATGGTGAACTCCTGGAATTAGCACAGAGCCAATGTGACATTTGATGGCACATTTGATGGCAGATGCTTTGCTCCTTTTCTTTCTCTGGTGGTTCCCTGCATCTGCTTGGAGAGGTGCTTCTCTCTTCTTATTCTTTATCGTTCTGGCCACTGGAAATTCAATACTTCCCCATAAATCCTTCTCATTTACATCCTCCCAAACCTTACAGCCACCTAGAGTGTTTGTGGTGTGAAATAAATTGTCAGGAGTTTTCCCAGGCAAATGGTGGTTTCTTCACTTCAGCTGCTCTCCCTTGAAATGGGGGCAGAGCAGATCACAAGGAGAAGGACTGCAAGAGCAATCCAGTGGCTCAGGCCATAGGTCTCACTCATCCAATATCCTGTCTCTGGAAGTGACCAAAACCCCATAGCCCTGGGGAAGAGTGTGAGATTTGTGTGACCACCCCTGAGAACCTACTCAGCTCCCAAATATTTGTGGGCGAGGGACTTTCTGAGCCAGACGTGACTGCCTGTAGCTCTCCTGGGAGCATTTCTGCTCCATGAACGTGTCTGGGTGATTCCCCCTCTGAAATCCACCCACTGGCCTTGAGCCTTGAGTCCCCCTCTCCATACTGGTGATGGTGAGAGATGGAAAAACTCTTCACCATTTGCAGATTGGCCAAAATTCATGCCCTCTCCATCAATCCTCCTTTCCACGGCAAATTCCCAAGTGTCTAATAAAGTTAAATCACATCCATTCTTCACCACCATGTATTGGCATCCCCCCTGCATTTCAGGGGAAGCTGCTATAAATGGACTTCCTTCCTTCTCCCCTCTCTTCCCTCCTCCAGCTCTTCCCATCCCTTGCAGTAACGAGCCCTACAGTAATTGCCACATATTCACCCCACCCCTGCGGGCTTTGGGCAGGAAATCTGAGCTCCCCCTTCTTTATGCAAGGACTGAGAGGCTCTTATCTCTCCCCCTGCCTTCTGACCATCTGTGTACATCCAGCAGCACAAGTGCCACGCACTCGCTCGCTCTCCCACCAACTCAACCTAAGCCCCTTCCATCTGGAGATGATCTGTTTGTCTATTTAGACTCCAAGCTCTCCAGGGCAGGAACTGTCTCTAATTGCGTGTTTGTACCGTACCTACAGCTGTGTTGGACTGAATACACCCACTGTCATCTTCTCTTGGAAACTAAGTGCCTCCTGGGAGTGTCCAGCACTGAAAAGTAAGACCAATTGGAAATCCAAGTTGCTGGAGGCACATGCCAGAGTTCCTTGGTTGCACTTATATTAGACCACAGAAAATTCTTCCAGTGACTGCAATAGTCATCCAGCCCAATTTTTACTGCCAAGCTGACGAGAAGGACTTAAAAGCAGTGAAGCTATTGCTTAGCATGGTGGAACTCACAGCTGGATGAAGCTCCAAATGTGCCTAAATTACGCTGCATCCCATCAGGGAGATGCCTGAGGACCCCAGATTTGCCAGTGCCTTGCTTGGTGACCTCTAGTCAATGCCACCAGGGATCCAGGTGGAGAGGCCAGGAGTGTCCCAGCCAGATTTTGCAGTCTCAATTTATTTCCTTCCCACTCCTGCACAGCAGGATGAGCTCGTGTGTACATACCTACTGCTCACAGCTGGCAAATAACCTGCCTCCCTATTTCAGGATGATGAAGACTTTAGGTGCTTTTGTTCAGAAAAAGTGCAAAAATTAATTGCTTTTCTCCCCCTGCTTTTTAACAGTTTTAATTAAAAACCTTCTGTAATTGTGTTAGGGCCTCTGAGCTATGGTTTTCATACCACCCCTGCTTATAACACATTTTTCAAGCTCTGCATTTTCGGAGAAACAGGGCAGGTGGTAGAAAATGGAAGTGTTATCACAAAAAAAGAATTTTCAGACAAAGAAAAAAGCTTAATAAAGTTTCTAGTCTAATCCAACACAGAGAATGGATGTATTACCACCAAAATTCTCCTGCAGATGGTGAAAAGTATCACGATTCAATAATACAATAAAATTAAAAAAACGCATCTATATATTTTCCCATTTGGTTCACTCCGGAACACAATTTCTGCTTGTCTTGGCTCCCTTTTATTCCTGCCTTTGAGTGTAAAGGAATGGTAAGGAAGTTTATGAATGAGGTCCCACTCGCATTCCAGACTCCGCTGTACACACGGGCTGTTCTCTGCCGAGATCCCGGGATGAGGTCATTCCAAAACCACCTAGTTTGCCCAGTGTGTTAACTCAAAAAAGATTGAAATGGACAGATTTGCAGTTACTGCAATGGAAACACACATACAGTAGTTTTCCCCCCATGCCAGCATCCACCAAACTTCCATCCAAGAAGAAAAAACCCCTCAAACCCTTTTTCCACTATGAAAAGGCTGTTTATAAAATCAGTGTGATCAGCTCAGGAATGAGCTGAGATAATGTTTATCCACACAAACACTGAAGATCGTGCAACTATCTTAACATACCGAGCTAAGATAACTACTCGGCTTAAAAAAAAAAAGGTTAGAACAACAGGAAATTACTCATTTACTACCAGTCGCTCAGGTATTTTAAAGAGCTTCCAGAACATTTGCTTTTGTGTACCTAAGAGAAAAGGTGGGGGAAGGCCTGATGGGTAACATAAAAGTGACTTTCCTTGCTGAAAGAGTAAAGGCAGAAGAAGGGGTTTGTGACAAGAGGATATAAAATACCCTGCAATTCGTCGGCGAGGAGAATCAAACTCTGCCGGAGCGATCGGCATTCCTGGGGATTATGAAAGGGATTACGGTGAGTTGTTAGCAGGGCGAGGGAGCCACTGAAAGATGGGCTTTCCTATTGCCTTGAAATAAATGGGACAATTAAGGCTTTGGGAAAGTTAATGAGATTTTTTTTCCTTGAATTTTCAGAGCAGCTGGCCGGCCCGGGCGTAGGAAAAGCCAGTTATCGAGGAGGAAAGAAAAATAGGCAGTGAAAATAAAAATGTTTGCATTGCCTAAAAATATACTTCAAGCCTTCTGAGGGGGAAATCAATTATGCACAAGGCCATCCTGCCATCGGGTAGAAAAAATCTAAGGCATTTTGTAGCTCGGCTGCCCTTCACTCTATGGTGGTTTGCTGATCTCTCTGTCAGATGGGTCTCATCATTCGGTGCCTCCGAGTCTTTCATGTGTTTAATCTCACAACCCACCTGTGAGAAGAGGAATTACAGTGAAGGAACTGAGGAAAAGGCCCAGACTTTTAAAGGGATTTAGCTGCCCAATTACCTGGCTCGGGTTCAGACTGGAAATCCCCAGGAGAGAAGGATGTTGCACCTGGCTCTGCCAAGCCTTGGGTTAGTGCAGCTCTCAGGAGAAATGCCCATGTGGAGCCAGGAAAAAAGAGGGAGCTGAGTGCACCTGTGAATGGGCCATTGTTTCTTGATTATGATTAAGAAATACTTTGAGTCTGAAAGAAAATAAATAAAGAATCGGAGTCTGAATTCAAAGCATGAAGATGAGTTCTTTTTTTCTGAGGCTGAGCAGGGTCTCACGGGGTTGGTGCTTGTGTTTATTCTGAGGGAAATGATTTGCAATTATCCTCCAAGTGCCATGAATTAGCAGTGCTCCTTTCTAAGTCATGATTTTGCTGCCTCCTCAGGCACCAACACCACTCACTGCTCACCCACCTCTGATCTGGGTAGAGTCCTGCTAAGAGGGTCAGCACAGAAGATGTGCAGGAAAGAAAAACCCTCTATTTTCTTTCTAATTAAGACATTTTCCTCATGTGAGACTTCCTCTCTTATTTCTCCTCACTTTTCCTCATGCCTGCTTTCCCATGGGCTCTCAGCTCAGGCTTGGCAGGTAACCACCTCCTCTGTGATCCCTTCTTGGATAGGGTGATTATGGTAAAAGATGCAAACAGAAAAGGAGAGATGACAAATAACACAGATGGCAAATAACAGAGAGCTCTTGGCATGGTAGGTGCACCTGCTTGGGAATGAAGATGTACTTTTGGTTTTAATTGTTATAAATCATTGTTCATTCATTAATTCATCACAGAGTCTTTGCATAATTTTTTCTCTGTCAGGACTTGACCCAGAAAACACATTTCACTCTTAAGGAGTTCCAAGGCAAAATCCCAGAATTCTCTAGATCCTATTTTATAAGTCAGTTTTCCCTGTGAAGGGCTGCCATGGGTGTTGCATTTTGACTTTTTGCCACGGCTTTGCTCTCGGCTTCCGGTAAAAGCCATAAACCCCCTCCAAATTCCCTCAATCTGCAAAACTGCCTGACACAGTGCAATCAGTGTCTCATAAACCCACACTGGTATTGAGGCAGTTCCCTTCCCATGCACTGTTTCTTATTAAAGAGATATCCATCGGCCGGTCACACGGGCTCTGTTGAACGGCCAGGTATCCAGGCAACTTATTCAAAACTTGCTGGAGTCAATGGAAAGAGTCTGCTGGCCCTACACCACCACAGGCTTCAAAATGAGGTGGAACTCTTTGTTAGGAACCAGAAAGATTCTCCATGGTATGTCAGCTGCCTGCAGGTGGCTGGAGCAGGGAATAAAGAGGAAAAGCATCGAGAAAGGACAGAACAAGGGGTGATGGTTCTAAACTAAAAGAAGTTTGATACAGTGAGGTATAAGGAAGAAATTTTTTATTGTGAAGGTGGCACAGGTTGCCCAGGAAACATTTAATACCAGGTTGGGTGGAGAAACCTGAGAAACCTGGTGTAGTGGAAGAAGTCCTTGCTCATTGCAGAGGGTGGAACGAGACGACATTTAGAGGTCCCTTTCGACCCAAACCAATCTGTGATCCTGTGATTTGAAAACTCCAGCAGGCCAAAGGAGTCAATACAACTGGATCCACACGTTGCCAGTTGGATGTGTCCCATTTTGCCCACCCTAAGCAGCCCTGATCATCGGCGTGGCATCCACGGGCTCCCCGAGACAAACCGTGTGGAGAGGTGGAGCTTCAGACAATCGGCACCCGCCTGCCAGCTCAAGTACAAAGCCTAATTGAAGAAAGCTGTTCTTTCATCCACACAAAGCATAAACAGGCAGTGTTATGGTGACAAACTTTCCAGCAGCTCCATGGCTGCTGCTCCGAGCGCTCGCGTACATCGATGCTGACAGCAGAAAAAAGGAAGGCGACGTCCTTATTGTGCAAAACTTCCCTGGCTGATTCCAGAATGGGCTCCGAGCTCACACCCAAAATCTACACATCTGCCATGGTCCTGAATCATGGACCAGATAATTCCTACTTGGGTCCGAACTGTGGAAAAACTGCTCTTTTACATAAGCTCTTTATTTCCCACCCTTATTTGATAAGGTTGGGGGTTTTTTTCAAGACTTCTGCTGCTTTTTTGCTTTACTGATGCTCCACAAACACTGTCTGTGCCTTGGCCAAAGCAATTCTCTGCCTCCCCAACAGGAGGAAGTTCCCCAAACACCCCAATCTCTCTCAAGGGGCCGAAGGTACAATTTGCCCAGCGAGAATCTGCTTTGCCTCCGGGATGCAGGAACCACACTGGAGGGCTTTGCAGGACACACGATGATCTGAGACTCTATTTTTGGGGTTGGTGAGTGCTGGGAGGAGTGGCAGAAGGTTAAACTTTTCCCATCACCTTCCTGCCAGAGATACGCACGGCCCCGACACTCCGCGCTGTTGGCTACCCATCACAAGTCCCCCTGTCAAAACGAGGATGGCTGATGAGCTACGAACAAGCTCACAGTTAGATAATAGATGAAAGAGCCTCAAGATAAATTAGGTGCCTCCAGAAAACCTGGCCAAATGTGTTTAAAACAGGAGATCCAACGCCATTAATTCTCATCAAGCAGCTTTAAAAAAGGCAACCCGGCACTTGACTTATGCTTAGAAAACGTTATCTTTCCTTTTAACAGGGGTTTTATGGTGTATTTTGAGAAGATGACAAACAATAGGGTTATTTTGAAGTCATGCCAAATGCTACATTCACTGGAGGGGAAGAACAATGTTACCTCCTATCTGTCAACTGACCCTGTAGCCATTAAGCCATTTCACCAACAAACAATATAAATAAAAAAAAAAAAGGGAAAGTGCTGTTCTTAACATCCTTACAACCAGAGCTTGGGAAATGTCTTTGAATGAGATATTTGTTCCTTTCAGGAAAGATCATTTTGTCAAAAGTGAAACTTTTTACAAGAGAGCTGGGGATGGACTTTGGACAAGGGCCTGGAGCGACAGGACAAGGGAGAATGGCTTCCCACTGACAGAGGATTGTGTTGGATATTGGGATGAAACTCCTGCCTGTGAGGGTGGGGAGGCCCTGGCACAGGTTTCCTAGAGAAGCTGTGGCTGCTCCATCCCTGGAAGTGTCCAAGGCCAGGTTGGAGCAACGTGGGATAGTGGAAGGTGTCCCTGCCCATGGCAGGGGGGGGGAACTGGATGATCTTTAAGGTCCCTTCCAACTCAAACCATTCTATTAAAGCATTTTTTTCATTGCTTCTTGGAAAGTAAGTAAAGCAAAAGAAGAGTTCCCATAATTCCCACGGAAATGCAAAGGGGCAAGGGTGAAGGTTTCATTTGTGGTTTTTTCCCCCCAGTTTTCAGTTTCAAACTATGCCATGTAAAACTGAGATGAAATGGATGAGCTGTGAGCCACCATTCAGTGGATAGGGAGTTGTGATAACTTAAAGCTTCTGGAGGAGGGACCATATTTTTTGCTTTGTGTCTGTTCAGACCCTCTGAGGTGCAAATGCCAAGCAAATAAGTTTATAGCAAATAATAATAATAATAACAAAAAATACATAACATGTTTTCACCATTGGTAATCTTTCCCAAATTGTCCCAAGCCACAAAGAGAGACAAAAAATTCAAGGAGGACAGATGGAAACATGTATTTCATCTGAACATCTTTGTTGGCTAAATGAACACCTGCTCACAAAGCATTCAGCCAGCAGGACTGGATAGATAAAAATGCTGTGTCATCTCATTCAAAATGTGTCAACAAATGCATCTGAATATTTTCAAGGAGCGAATTCCTTGTGGTCACTAATAATTAGAATAAAGCTCTTTCTCACGTGACACCTTGTCCCTGTGTGTGTTTGGGCTTCACAAACCAAAATGGCAAAGAACATGGTCTTCAAATTGAAGGAGCTTTTGGCACTGGTGAAGTGTGGGAGTGGAGTTAGGAAACAATAACAGCCACCACTCACAAACATGGGCCAAACTGCACTTTCAATGCAAAACTGAGCCATAACGATGCTGTTTCCATCTTTATTGGCACATGTCACCCCGAGTGCTCAGGTTGCAAACTCCAACACATGATGAATGTGGGACAAAACCAGCAAACCAGCTTCTTCTGGCTGAGCCTCCCAGCTGCCTTTGCTCCATTCCAAGCCCTGCTAAACTCCCCCCAGCCCCAGGCAGGTGCAGGGCTCTGCTGGGGAGACCTCAGTGTGAGTGTGGGGCCTTTGCAACTTGATCTGCTGTAGGCAAAAGCTGCTTTCGTGTGCTGCATGTTCGGGCAAGTTTATGTCTTGTGGCCGACACACAAAAAAACCTCAGTGTAAGAAAATAATTGGATGTTAATTTCCTGCAGCTTTGCCTTAATTAAGCACAATTTGAGAAAATAACCCAGCGCTATGGGAGGACAGTTGTCTTTTAAAGGTGTGCTTTGCTTTGGTAATTGTGGTGTTTGCTTTACAGCACCGGAGTTGCAACCTGCAAGAGCAACCCTGAGTGCCCAAATTCCTTGGAAAAGCTCAGGGAGAGACACCATAGCCCTCCAGCCCCCCAGGGATATATTTTCTGGGGTTCTGTCCTCACCCCCATGGGTACCATTAGAGATGAAGTCATGCCATCCCTGCCCTCACTTTGCACCCAGTGCCTCCTCTGCCTTGGGAGAACCCCCAGTGATGGCAGGCAGCTCCTGTGCTGCTCCTGCCTGGGCTGAGGGGGGATTACTTAATTAAGGATCCAGGAGTGCCAGGTGAAAGCTTATCTATCCGGAGAGAGCGTGCCCTGCTTCCTCAGCCTGCACACATGTGGTATCGTTTTTCCATTATTTGGAACATACAGGACTAAATTAATAACAGTTCCTACAAGGCCCTGGGGCTCTCTGTGGAAGAATTTTGATCTCCTTAGGAAAGGCTCACCATTTCTCATAGGAGAGATGCACTTGACTCCTGACCTCTTTTCAAAGGCACCTGTGTGAGCTTTTAAAATCCACTACCACCAATTATCCACTTTCAACCTGAAGTGTTTAAACCTCGGACCACATTAACTGAGCTTAGCACATAGCCATGTCATTGCAGACTTCCTGATGTGAGGAGATGCCTTGACATGGCTGAAAGAGAGTTTAGGGATGAGGCATGAGATTATCAGCTTCTCCTCCTGACAGCTTCAAACAAAGGAGCCTTTTAGCCACCTGGTTTGTGTCTCCCACACCTGCATTAAGATTGGGAGACAAACCTTTGTACTGCTGCCTTGATCCTATTATTTGCATGTACCTGTCCACAGTCACCCTGCATCACTTAATAGCCTTCAGAGAGACCAAAGGGGAGAAGATGCACATCTACTATTTCTCTTTCAGGTTTAATACCTTTTCTTTTTTCCCTTTTTTTCCCCCCCTCTCTCCAAGGCTGCAAGACTTTTAGGACACTACAGCATTTATTTAAACTCTAAGGAGATTTATTTGGCATGGGGAGGTGGAGGAGGGGAGACTGTGAGAAGGCTGAAGATGTGGATGAGGGATGAAAAGGGAGAGGAGGCTGCTTTTAAGGATTTGTGGCTGGAGTGAAGAGAGAAAAACCCAGTGCCTCTTCCCAGCACTGGACAGTTGTTTGGCTGTGGGACTCCTCTGCTCCCTGCTTATGTTTAGGTCACATTTATCCCCTTGTTCCTGTGAAGAGACACCAGCAGCTCTCCCTGTTGCTGCCTCCAACTCCAGACAGAGAGGGATCCCAGCACTCAAGGTGCTTCACCTGCACCCCAGACCCCTGCTCCCCTTCTCAGCCCCTGTGCCAGGGTGCAACCTCATTCCTCCCCCAAAAATGGCCCTGCTTCCTTACACCTAAAGGGCTTGAATCCCAAGAAGTCAGCTCCAAGGCCAGACTTAGCTTGGATGCAGAGTTCAGGATGCACTCTCCGTCCCCCTCCGCCCATGGGTGAAATTAGCTTTGTATTCTCTGTCCCAGAGCTGAAGGCATGTCTAGATTTTAAATTAAATTCATATTCTCTTTCCCATGCTCACAGAATTAGCCAGGAGGACAGAACATTATTAACCTCCTGGATCCAGCCCTGCCTGACAAGGTGTCTTTGCAAAGGCAGATTTCATGCATAGCCTCTATGTATATGTTGCAGCATTTCAGCCCCAGCCAGCTCCTTGACTCATCAATGTAACGATGTAAGGTAGAAATATTAGAGTTGCTTTCATATTCCAGGCCTGGTTTAAATCACTAGCATTGTGGAAAGCTCTGGATAGGTCCAAAAAAAAAAAAAAAAGAGGGAAGAAAAGAGTTTTCTGGTTCTAGTTTTTCACATTTTCTTTTCCTCTCTGAAAAGTGAAACCCTCCAGCTGCCCAGCATTGCACAATGGCCCAAATGCTGGGAGTTCCAGCCCTAATCCCAGCCTGCTCCACACGCCAGGCCCAGCAGAACTCAGCAAAGTTCCCCAATGGCACCGTGCTTCCCAATCCCTTCCCTTCCCGGAGTGTCCTCTTCTCCTGGGGTCACAGCAAGTGGCTTGTCCCCATCACCAGACCAGGCATTTGACCTTTGAAACTTGTCCATCAGCTGCAAGAAACACAAGAGGACAAAGAACATGGTCAGCTGCCTTGGCCACCCTGTGATTTGTTCTGCCACAGGAAGGAAAGTGAGTGTAAATCTCTGGAATTCAGTCATGTGTTGTACATGCTTCCCATTATGGTCAAAGGAGTGCTGCCAGTGTTCCACTAGAATGCCAGGTGGGATGAAATCAAGCCCAAGTGTTTTCCCCTCTTACCAGATGATGGATAAACTCATTGTTCTCTTTCTGTCTCTGCAGAGGTGATACTGCCATGGGTGCTCTGATCCACTGCAGGATCCTTACAATCCTGGAAGCAGGTGCCAAGTATCCAAGGAAAGCCACTGGGATCCAGGTCTGGTGTTCTTGTTGTTATGATTATTATTATTTATCAGATCTCTGTCCGGATTGCCTACACCCAATGACGCAGAGAAAAGCTTCACCAGGAGGGATGGATGAGAACAAGAAGGCATCATGTGCTATGCCCATGTGCCAGGCAATGAACTTGATGAACCAGCCAAAAACCACTCCAGTAAGGGATCTTATCCTTAGCAAATAATCCTGCACCAAGTGCCATCCCATAGCGAAAAGCCTGACCAAAAGTCAATAGCACCAGAGGGAAAGGATGGAATGTGGTTAAAGATATGTGCTGAGACTTCCAAGAGAGATGCATTCAGTTCCTCTTTTTGGCTTAGTTTTCCTGTGATCCTGACGTCAAATGAGTCACTTCTTTTGCCACCTCAGTTACCATCTGTTAAAGGGTATTTATAGTATTTTTCTCTTGTCCTTTTTCTTTTCTGTTCTGGTTATGAAGTCCTCAGAGCAAGGTTGTCTGTTGCTACACAAGGTCTATCAGAAGAATGCTCTGACCTGAGTTTCTGCTGCTAAAATACAGATTTTACCTTGATCATAATGGAGTGCCCACCACGCTTATGACACTGGTTGAGAAATATGCATTGCTATGCATGGAAAATTTTAATTTGAATGAAAATGTTGAGTAGTTTGTTTGGAAAAGGAGAACCCTGAGCACGGTTTCCATTTTTCAAAGAAAAATCTCTGAAGAAAGTTTACAAACCCCAGAAATTCTTGTGAAATCAGAAAGCATTCAGCAATCAGCGTTACGAAGTCAAACAAAAGACAATGTCGTCTGTCCCACGGGTGGGTTTCCCTCCTCCCCACAACTCACTGGAAACCCTTTTCTGTCACCCAGCCTTGGTCAGGGCTCTCATTCCAGAGGATTCGCTGCTGCGCTTCTGTGTCAAGAAAAAATCTGTTTCCAATAGGCGGTAAAAGGTCTGCTCGTCGTACTCCTGTTTCACAAAGAGCACTCCCAGCTCTCACTGGCAATGTCTTGCAGTGTTTTGCCTTTGTTCAACCATCTGCAGAGCTGTGCCAGGTCTGGAAAGCTCAGAAAGGCCCAACTCCAGCTTATGGAAAGGGTCTGTCCTTCACGACGATGCTCTGCCCCTCTTGACCCAGCTGGCCATGGCTCTACTGCAGCTTCCCTGCTCCTCACAGGAGCTGCTGGAGATGAAGGTGGAGAAATAAAGTTGCTTTCACCTTGCTTTGCCTCCCCTCAGCTCATTTGAGGAGATAAGAAACTTCTTGGGAAGGCCTAAAGCTGCCCACGTAGGGTCTTTTCTTCCTGCATTTCTAAAACTGACATTCCACAGAAAATTACAGTTCATAATTCAGTACCTGTAGGTGGCAAAACAGTGGAGGGACCACCAGCTGATTGGTCTTAAATTTAGCTACAGGACAGGATTCCACCTTCCTCCCAGCAGAGGAGGTGGTTTTGTGCAGAAAATAACATGCCCATAGATTTTTCCCCATCACAGACAAGGCTGTGGTCTTACCTGCAAACCACATTGTCCCTGAGTCAAGGAACACACCAAGGGTTTGTGCTGGAGATGGTCCTGCTGTCCCCAAGAGGCAAACCTTCAGAAGTGATGGGGAGATCCAGAGTGCTCTTTCCCTCTGCTTCCTGCCCCTTTGCCCCCAGGGTGTGCTGCCCACACCACCACTTTGCCCTCACCACACCTCCAGGACGTTGGTCCACCCCATTTGCAAAGCATTCAGGAGCTTGTTAATCAACTAGTAATTGTCAAGTTCCTCAAGTGGAACTGAAGGCTGGGCAAGAAGCATCTATTTGTTCCATGTCTCTGTCCTCAGGAAGCCCGAGCATCACCAGAGGAGGTCAGGGCGGATTCCCAAAAATGTGACCCATCCTCTCAGCAATGTGAGTGTAATTCAGAGCGTGCCACGGGCTCACTGGCATCTCTGGAGTTTGCTGTCATGACTTCACAAAGTGCTGCACTCCCCCAGGAAGAGCAATCCAAAGAGGAGGAGTCCGGTGGTGCCTCCGCTGCCCTGAGACAGCAGGGACTCATGGTTGTGTAATGTTTACATGACCACAGAGCTCACCATGGCTACACAGGCCTTGGGAACAACAGATCCAGCCCGAGCTCAGAGGAGAGCAGCCCTATTCCCCCTGAGCCAGAGGAGCTTCTGCTTGCCTGGATGAGTAGCTGAGTATTGTCTGTGTCACAGGGAGAGCCAGCAAAGTCCCCCACATCTTTGTGTTGCTGTTCTCCATCCCAGAGCCACAATTTCCAAAGAGATTTCTTGCAATGTCCTCATGATTCCTGCAGTGCCTGCTGTGTAGCCCCCAGATCCTTGACTCTCACCTGAGATGTATTTTGGGAACATGCTGGCGTGTGCATGTTCTCCAACAGGGAGCAGAGGAGGGAGGAAAGGTGCAAAAGGCTCAGCACTGCAAAGGAACAGTTGCATCACATGGTGTATGATCATGGAATCACAGACTGGTTTGGGTTGGAAGGGACATTAAAGACCATCTTGTTCCACCCCCTGCCATGGGCAGGGACACTTTCCACTATTCCAGGTCGCTCCAAGCCCCATCCAACCTGGCCTTGGACACTTCCAGGGATGGAGCAGCCACAGCTTCTCTGGGCAACCTGTGCCAGTGTGGGTTTGGAGTGGGTTCTGTTCAAGGAACAACTCACAAAATACTTGCTCAGCTCCAGAATCCAGCCTGATCTTGGCACAGTCGTGTCACTCCTCTACATTCCAGCAAAGCACAGATCCATTAATACACCTCCCCCACCTGCTTATTGAGCTTCCTTTGCCTCCTCCCCATCCTCTGAGTTCACCTCTTTGCAGTCAGCCTTGCCAAGTTTCTCCCACCAAGAACAACTGTGGTCTAGGAATTCTCCAGGATGCATCTGACTATCCTGCTTACAGTCCACAGTGGACAATCTTCGAGGTGGGTTGGATGGACTCCCAGCCGAGGATTTGAGTGGAAAAGGAGGATGGATCCAGACTTCGCAAAGAAGGAGCCTTCGCAGGAGCATTTGTGGTGCAGAGGGCTAGAGGGAGCCTGGAGAGACTTAGTTCCTTGCAGGATAGAGACCAAAATAGCAACATCTGTGGCCTTTTCTTGAATTTTTCATGCATTTCTTGATATCATCCTTATTGTCTGCCACTGTATTTCCAATATTGCCATATATTATTCCCAGTGGAAAAGTGGAAATGTGGCTGTGTATGAATATGGTGGAATAAAGTAGTAGATATCAGAAGGTTTGGACCTGCCAAGTCAGTGTTGAGGGCAGATTCCCTGGCTGCCCAAGCAGACCAAGCTCTGTCTCCTGCCACGTTTGGGCAGCTGCTGAGTTGAAATTCTGCGTTGGTGCTCACAGTCTTGGGCACTCCAGCCAGGAGAGGACAGAGCTGTATCCAGACTCCCCAGAGCATCACTGGTGTGCATGCAGACAAACTCCTGACTGATTTTGTTCCAATGGAAAATACGGGTTTGACTTGACTTAGAACAATTTCTGATGGCAAACATGGGGGTGGGATGTGTTGGCCAGTTGGAAGTTGTTTTCTTTGGTTTGTTTGTCATTGTTTTTTTAAGAAGATTTTTCTCAGAGCATTTAGTGCTGGTACCTTTCTGAGCTCCAAATTTGAATGAATAAATGTCCTGGTGAACAAATGCCAAATCTTTGCCAAACCACATCTTCTGGGAAAGAAGGGGGTCAGCCCTGGGGAGCCTTAAGAGGACAAGTTTTACATGCTGACATTTAGAGGCCCTTTCTTCTAATTCCCTAAACCCAAAATCTCACAGAACTCTGTGTCATGGGGCCTCTTTTGTTTTTATCATGGATACAGACATCCTTGACAAACTTCCCCTTCACTCCCAAGGTGAGTGTTTCCATGCCTCCTTTCAGGTGGCTTTCCAGCAGCAGGCATTCAACTACTCCCACATGGAATACTCCCACATCCATCTATGTATCCTGAGAACAGAGGGTGGAATCCACAACTGCATCTGATTTTTGCAAAGCTCTGCCAGACCTGGAGGGGTCTTCCAACCTTTGGGAGCCACAGGCCACTGAAGGTGGTGTTTAACTCTGGTGCACAACAGCCCAGGCTCGTGTTGGTGATGGAGATGTGTGACCATTTCCCTTCTTCCATGTAAACCCATGGCATGGGAGAGGGAAAAAAAGGTGGCACAAAGCATTTGAAGGTGTTTTCAATGACTGAAGACCACACAGGTGAAGCCTTTCTGAGGGTAAGTGCCACAAATGGAGTTCAAAGAAAATAAAAGTCTTGTCTGCATGGCTTTTCCACGAGGCTGTGGATCACCCAGGACAGCTGTTCCCAAGAAGTTTGCTGTCTGAGACAGCTTAAATCAACAAGCTCTCCCTTAAAGAGTCCTTGGGATGACTCTGTTCCAAGGCTGTGGGTTTTTTTGCATACTTTAGGGGCCCAGACTAGGTTGATAAAGACTCACACACCAACACTCACAGTCATGGAGATCCCTGAGTACCAGTACATGATGGTTATTCTGTTGGACTCTCTGCCTGGCATTTAGGGCAGAAAAACAAGGAGGCAAAACACATAAGGGAAAAAAAAAAAGAAGGCCATGGGGAACATGCACCACCCACGTGGAGAACTCCAGATGTTCCCACCACCAGCCCAGCAGCCACCAGTCTATTAGACACTCATTAACAAGTGTAGACACTGGCAGCAGCAAATTTGGGGGCCTCCAGTCTGCAAAACTGCCCCTCTTTTCCCTCCCCAGCCCTTTCTTTGAAGATTCCCCCAGGCTCCTGCTGACACACATCTTGTAGAGATGCCTCTAAGTGAGAAGTTCCTCAGCACCACCCGGTGCAGTGAGGGTACAGCCTCTGAGGATGGATGGTATCCAAATGTTTGGCAGAAATTCCAACTTTCCTTACTTTTAGGCGTATCTGTGGCTTTTTGATACTGTAAACAACTGACATAGGCATGGAAGAATAGTGTATCTGAAACAGTTTATACAAAAGAATTCCATCTGTCAGTCTGTTTACAGTTCACATGTGAAAAGGCAAAAATCTTTAAAAGGAAAGCCCCGAGGGGAAAAACATTTATATATATAAATGTGTATATATACCCCATACATATATATGGGATATGCTACAAATAATTGTTGAAGTGGAACAGTGTCAGTGTAGTTTTTCTTTTTCTCTTGAACAGCAGTATTCTTCTTTTTTTTTCTCTTGGTGTAAATTAAATTTTCCCAGTTTGCTTTCTAGCTTATTCAAAACAGCACAAAGAAAGCAGACTGGAATTACCAGGGTGGTTTGGATTTTTTTTCTTTTTCTTTTTTTTACAAAACACTTTCCAGTTTTAAAGTTGTCCTAAAGCTCCTCAAAACTGTGCATCAGATCATGGTACTGCAGTAAAGAAGAAATACTGCTATTACACCCTTGAGAATAGCCTTGAAACCCAGCTGCTGTGTTATCTAAAGGGGGATTTTAGAAATTGCTGTGAGAGCTTTAACTTCTGCTTGGACAGACACCAAGGAAAGCCAGAAATTATCCAGGTTTCACGTCTTTTCCCAGGGGAAGAAAAAATCCTGTATAATTATCCACCTCACTCCTAAATGCCAAAAGGCAGAACCCTGGGGACAAGCACAGTGAAGACCTGATTTTGTAATGTTTGTGCTGAGCTGAAATAAACCTGGATAATATAAAGGCTCATACATAGGTGTCACACAGGTTACAGGCACAAGCATCCAGGAGTGTTTTTAGCCCTGTTTTTCCTCTCTCTGGACCCAGTCCTGTGGGTCCAAGCTGCATGGGTGAGCATTAAAACACTTTGGTCCTCATCAGGGATGAGGGATTTGTCCTTGTCTGAGAAGACCCCTGTACTGAATCACAGAATCACAGAATATCCTGAATTGGAAGAGACCCACAGAAATCATCAAAGTTCACAACTGCTGGTGGCAGACACATGTTGAGGAGCAGGGCTCTGAATTCATCACTGGAGAGGATGGTCCAGAGACCAGACATTTGTTTTCCACCTCTGGAACTGAATTTTTATATAGACATGTGTGACATTCCCCTCAGCATCACACTCCATGATGAGAATCTGGAAAAGCTGTGAGGGGAGGATCTTCTCACAAGGACACCACTGAGGGCAGACAGGTTCAGCATCACTCCATGAGCACTGCATTGATCCAAAAACCATCAGTGTCCTGTCTTAGGCTCCCCTTGCCCCCCTGGCCCCTCTGGCTTGGCTGCTGAAGGCACCAAGGCCACTTGCAGCACATCTCAGGCCCTACTCCAAAGGCCAGGGCTGTGTTTTGCTGTTTGTTTTTAGGATCCCCACAGATGAAGCGAGATGGGCAACAACACAAATATTGACATGTGGCAACCGTTTGTTTTAATTGCACGGGATGAAATCAAGGTTTTCTGTTGCCCCTGCAGCAAGGGGAGGAAGTGGGGGCTGGTTTTATGGGCATACCAAAGCCCAGCCAGCCTTGGGAGGTGAAGGAACAACGTTGCCCACTGGCCTGACCAAACATGTGCTCCTCATATTCCTCCATCATGAAACAGCCCTTTTTTATTGTGTCTTGGCAGAGCTGTGGGCCTGCAGTCCTGGTACGATAACATCCCACTTCTGTGAAATTCCACAGGCCTAAATGCTGTTTGTATGTCTCACACAGAGCAGGAACAAGTGTGAAGCAGTAACACACCTGTGCCCACCCTTCTGCAGATGTTATGAGTCCTCAGGGACCCTCTTTCTGCTCCACATCACACAGTGCACAGCAGAGGGCAGGCTCAAAGAGCAGGAGAAATAATAAGTACAGTAAGGTTCTCATGGAATGTTGTTGCCTGTATGTTGTTGCATTATGGGACAGTTGGGGCTGGTGTTGGCTGTAATTTTTCCTAAGAGATTTTCCTGAAAACTCAGAAAAGAAAAAGGTCCCCTTTTTGGAATGTCATGTTTGCCAACTACCTCCTTGACCAGGCTGTGTATGATCAAAACTATCCAGTTTCTAAGATGCAATGGGAAGTTGAAGGAAAGATGCTGATTAACCTTAAAAGGAAGAAAGAAAAAGCCATAAACAATTTTTTTTTTAGTTTCATAATAATCATGTTCCCACTGTTTGCCATCCTTTGCCCTATTTTACAGGCTATGAAGAGCTATGTTGAAATGATATCACAGAATCTCCAAGCCCAGGGATGTTTCTTAAAGGAGAAGGTATAATATAGAAATACAGGTATGTGTATTGTTCTTTTTCTGTTTTGGGAGATGACAGTCACAGTCTCACAGCCTCTGGGACCAGCATTGCTAAGATGGGAGCAGCTAAAGGTAGGAAGTGGAGTTTAAACTCTTAAACTGATATTTTCTAGAGAGGTGAGAAAGTGGTTTTCACCAAAGATGCCTTTCCTGGGTAAAGCTACTAGAACAAGTTCAGCTGAATTTAGGGTGAGGAGAAACCTAGTCTAGGACTACCCTGTGCTGGCAGAGGTGGATCCCAAATAACCTCTCTGCTGAGAGGTTGCTTTGCTGCCATCCCCTGGGAGGCCTGTGCCACCACCATGTCTGGACATTTGCTGAGTCAAATGGATGCCTTTGTGCACAAAAGATCCACCAGACTTTCCTGAGGCAACCTGGCTTCATCTGAGACCAGCTGGCAGCCAGTTTTACTGCTCATTAGACAGTGGCAGTTTTATTTGTATTTTTAATTTATTTAGCACTTGAAGGTTGAATTCCCTTTCTTTTGCCATCCAGCCCCTGCTTGAGGGTGTCTTCTGTGCAGCTATCCCTATTTTTTTAATATGGGTTTGAGAGCTGGTGATTTATGGGTCTTTTATTTTTGCTCTTGTGTTCCTGCTACCTTTTAAGTTCCCTCTATTTTGGCTGCCTTGCTTTTCTTTGGAAGTGCAGGAGACTGAAAGGAAAGAGCAAGCTCCTGCCCAGGTCCATGGAGCTTCAGGTAACCAGGGGGCAAGGTCTTTTCTCTTTCTACCAGCTTCTTCTGACACTAAAGTGAGTCACCACAAACCTCTTCTCATACAGAAACCCTTGAAGAAGCTTCTGAGAATGCTACCACAATATTTCCTGGATCATTTTGCCTTTTTTTTTTTTTTTGTGCAAGAATGTTTTCTATTTTCAACTCAGCCTGTGGTTGGTTGTTTTCTTGGATGTCAACTGCAGCTTGGTTTGATCTTTGTGTCTCCACCAACCTGTGACAGGCCAAATGTCTGATCCCACACAAGTGGACATGGGAACACACAGCCTTAAATGAACCTTAGCTGGCTTTGGACCCTAAATCATGAGGCACTGCATGAGAAGTAAAACCTTCCCTGGAAATGTCTTCAGCAGGTAGAAGGAATGGTGTGTGGGACCTGACATGAAAGGTCCTGCAAGGAAAGTGCCTGGAAATGTAACATACTCAGTGTTTGTGAGGTGCATCTCTTTAGCAGAGCTTTCTTCACCAACAGGAGCCCCAGCCTGTCAAGAACTTCATGTTACCTGTGTTTTGAGGAAAAAAGGTCCAAGGAGGTGGTGTGGGACTTGAATTAGTATTGCAGGACAACAGAGAGGGATGCTCCACTCATGGTATGGATACCAAGCAGATGTCATGGTCAGCCTGTGAAGTCTTTTGGTATTTATGATGGCTGTCTGGGACTAAAGAACAGCTTTGAAACATGATTTGGCATGAAACAAAGCATCCTCCCATGGATGATACAGAAACCCCAGAATTCCTGTTGAAATGGGAGACAATGTCCTCATTTTGCCTTTAGGCATAGGACGTGTCATCTTGGCCACACTGGGATGTCATACAGTTTGTGGCTCTCAAATAAAGCTTTGGAACAGGACAAGCAAAGCAGATAAAGGGAGGTTGTTATTTTCCCTTGTAAATTAGAAATATATTATTTAACAGCGTGGAGCAGCCTTGATCAAAGGCAGATAAAAATGTGGGTGAATCCAACTTGCCTTGTTTGAAAGTTTCCTCATATGGACTCATCCCACAAAGCTGTAGGTATTGAAAAGGGACACAGGAGTGAAGAGTGTGGAATCCCTTATGAATCAATATTGACACCTCAGTCAGTGGGCAATTCAGGTCTGAAATAATCCCCTGTGCTGTGCTGGTAAGAAAAGGAATAATTAATATGACCAGTCTGGCTGTGCTGACACATCCCCCACCTTATCATAAGTGAAGGCACAAGGCACCTGCCCAGGAGGTTTAACACCAGTGGTCGTCACAGTTTTCCAGCAGTAACACTATTTCTCTTCCATGTTTCCCATTTTACTTTTGGTTGCAAGCCAGGTGTCAGCAGTTGAAGGTCCATGAGTCACAGAATCAGAACCACAGAATACGATGAATTGGAAGGGACCCACAAGGATCATCCAGTCCACTTCCTGACCCTGCACAGGCCCATCCCCAAGAGTCACCCCATGGGCCTGAGAGGATCATCCAAATGCTTCTTGAGCTCTGGCAGCCTTGGTGCTGTGCCCTCTGCCCTGGGGAGCCTGTTCAGTGCCCAACCACCCTGTGGGGGAATGAACCTTTGCTAATATCCAACTTAAACCTCCCATGGAACAACTCCAGGCCATTCCCTCCAGTCCCTGGTCCCCACATGGCAGAGCTCGGTCCCTGCCCCTCCTCTGCCCCTGCCCAGGGAGTTTTCACTGCAATGAGATCTCCCCTCAGTCTCCTCTTCTCCAGCTGAACACACCAAGTGCCCTCAGCTGCTCCTCACACCTTCCCCTCAAGGCCCTTCACCCTCTTCATCCCCAACTCTGTCTGGGGGTGACCCTTGGGCAGTCCTTGGACCTGGGACAGGTTGTACATTGATCTGGCCCTACGAGGATGGACAGCATGGAGGCCAAGGACTGTGTGGGAGTGCCGAGGACACCCCACACCAGGGCAGGAGCTCAGAGCCTTCAAATTTCCCTGCACCGCCGACATCCCCTCCCTCCTCGCCATGGAGTAGCTTTGCTGCCCTGGCTTGTCTCGACAAACACAGCCGGCCTGGGTGCATTACATCAGCTCTGGGTGGGGTGGCCCGGCCGGAATGGCCTCCAGACAGCGCGGGATGGGAAGCGCCAGTCGGGGCTCCGCATGCAGGGATCGCACACAGACAGCTCGGGCCTGAAACTCCCCTCCCTCCCTCTTTTCTTTTAACCTCTCGTTTCTAAAGTGGTTTCTAAAATAAGCCCGAGTCTCAGCAGCTGCGAAAGGCGTTTGCTGTCACAATTGGCCCCTGTGCAGACAGACTGGATACTGCAGGCGCTTGTTTTGCATTTTAAGCCTAAACATTCCCCCCCCGCCCCGGCTTTTTGCAGTTCAACTCTTAGTTTTTAACAGTCCTTGTCATGATGGAAAGTGCCAGACTCCAGCTGTTCTTCCCAAACCTTTGGGAGAGGCCTGGTTACATCTAGTTCTCATAAATCTTGAATCCAGTTCTAGCAAGTCTTTAAGCCTGACCACTACAGTGCCTGGGCAGCCCGTGATTGAAAACAGGAGCAGAGAAGAAAAGAGGAAAGGGGGAAAATAGAGAAAAGACTTCACACTTGTAGGCTGCTTCAGGAAAAGCTTCCAAGAGGCATAGCATGTAAGTCACATTGAGATGAGAGTCAGGGTGTTCTCTACAGCCCCTGTGTCACCTTATAAACAACTTGTGGCATCAGAGAAAGGGATGGTGGAAACATATGGCTTAGGAAAATAGAGGCAGAATTCACCTGGCTTGCACAAGAGATGTCTAGCAAAATGGTTTTGGATCAGAACTTTGAGAACCTGCATAAATGAGAGGCAGAGATTCTACATCTCTCAAGGACCTTCAACTGTGACAAACTGATCTGGGCTCTGCTGGGTCTGTCTGATTTATGTCTGATTCATGTTGTGCATTTGACCTTCACAGTTGAAAAAGAGCGAAAGAGAAAAAGAAAAGAAAGGAAATGCAAAAATACACACTCATTTAGGAAATAATGTACCCATTAGTGCAAGTACATGTCTTCACCCGTGCTTGGTGAGGAGTGAGAGAGTGTTTAATCACACAGAACATTGACATCTCTGAGCTGGGTCATTCCTTGAGCTGTGAAACCCTGGGCTGCCCTGTGGGACCCAGGCACCCAGCAGGTTCTGTGTTGGGTTGGAGTCACCAGCACTGCTGGGGACCTGCTGCACAAAATACTTCAAAGCCCATGATGTTCCACATGGCCACTTGCTCCTCGTAGGGTCAGACTTTTGTATACCTGGGTGGCCACAAAGGCTGGGATAAATCCAAAACATGAGCTCAATGGTGAGGGAAAATGAAATGTTTCCATACAGATGAGGAAGATGTGCTTTGGCCCAGCAATCACTGCCAGCTTGAACACGAAGTGCCAAGGTGTATCCTGAGGAGGAATCCTGCCTAAGGGGGGCAGAGACTTGGGCTCATGGGAAATTACGGAATCCTTCCACAGACAATGGCTTTTGGTTATGGATGGAACCTTTGGCCTTTCCAACAGTGGCACCAGGAATACCAGGGCCACCTAGAGTGTCAAAGACCTTCTGTTCTCTGCAGGTGAATGAAGTCTTCAAAAGTTTGGTCCTGCCTCCACAGGAGACTGGGAAACCCCTTTCTCTCTTCCTGTAAAAATACAACATCGGAATGACTTTTTTGCAGGTTACCAAGGGCAAAAGTCTCCTCTTGAATTTGAAGAAGGAGCTTGTTAGATTTCTGGCTGGGATTGTGTTTTAAATCCCTACATGGTGCTCTGGCCAGCAATTCCAGACCTCTGCAGTCTTTCCTACAGATGTGTCAAGAGGCAAGAGATGATAAAGACACTGCTGTGTGTCCTACTCTCCCCATGACTTGGAAGAGGAAAAAGAAGCCTTATATTTGCTAGTTGGGAATAAGAGAAAAAATGGCCAATGACCACTTTAGCAGATAAAATATCCAAGGCAGGATTACACAGGCTTTCATAGGGTGGAAAGGATTGAAATTTTGGCCAAAACCATTATCATCATCGTTCATGGAAACTTTCACTGTTTGTGTCCATGTGAGAAGCTCCAGGAACCACCATAGAGGGGACTAAGAGGAAAAACCAGTACAATAAAGCTGAACATCCCCCCCCACACACACCCTCAGCCTTCTCTTAGTTACTAGACACACATCTCTTCCAGCAAAGAACAGTGAGATTTGCCAGTAGCATTGAAACAGGCACGTGTTTGGATCATGGAAACCAGTAACTCGGGGGAAATGTGGAAGTCAAGTGGCATGTGATGGATGGATGGGCAACAGCTTCCTAAGTATCTGCATTTCAAGGGAGCACAAAGGCCTGTTTCTGCAAGTGCAGCTTAACCTCATCTGACTCCAGGGGCACCTTTTCCTTGCCTGCAGGGACTCTTGGATGGGGCCTATCAGGAGCACGAGTTTCCATGGGTAAGACACTCACTTCAGCAGCTGCATATTTAAATACTTCGATGAGCCTTCTTCCTGGATTTCCCAACATCTGTGCTTCCTCGCCTTGGAAGCCATCCCCCTCTTGGATCTGGACACTCGGAATGTGCGGAAACGAACGGGAGCAGCTAAGGACAAAATTTGTGCTGCGAAGCAGAGCTGTTTGTAGTGGTGTGGGAGAGCACCTGCGGGTGCAAGAGCTGCGGCCAGATGTAATTCCACTATTGCTGTTGCTGCGTTAATTGGGACATCCCTCCCCAGATCGTGGTGAAAATGGCAGGAGGGATGTTGGGAGCCCACAGGATGAGACCTAAGGCTCTTCTTCTTTCCTTCCTTTTGTCTGCAGCCTGTCCCAGGACTGTCTTGCCCCCAGGGTCCTTGTGAGAGAGCCAGACTCATGCCAACATAGGCTGAGCAGCGAGGACGGCTTTGCTGCGTGGCTCATTTATTACCACAGACACATTTCCAGTGCTGTTATAAAGCTTATCTCCTCCTGCTATTTCCCAATATCAAATCACAGTAAGAAAACAGATTTCCCTTTGCTGAACACAGGTAGTATTACACTAGGGAGTGTTAATGGCTTAAGCAAAGATTTTTCCACCTACAGGCGAGTGACTGATAGTTTATCCATCTGCTGCATAAAACCAATGCTTAAATCCCAGCTTTAATGGGTCATATCACCTGTGGTTTCAAAATAACTCTGAATTTTCCCCTGAAGTAAGATGCAAAATAATGAAAATTAGTACTTGGAAGTGAAACAGATTTTTTTGCAGTTCAACAAACAACTGGGAGCCCATCACTTTTTCAAGTTAAATTGTCTTGAGTGGTTTTGTCATAGGTCAGAGGGAGGTCAGACAAGTTAGGCTTGGTCTTTTTCCTGCGTTGTCGTCTCTCAGCAGGAGGAGGAAGTGCACCTCAGCAGGTGTCATAAACACCAATTTCCCAAAATTTCATAATCATTTAGATCTAATTACAAGACACACATGGTTTTTGACTTTCCCCAGGAAGACTTTGGGGAGTGTCCACCACTAAACCAAATCAAAAGGAATTTGCAGTGATTTTTTCCGCATTGGATGGGTTTGCATTTTTAATCCAGGAAATTCAGTCTAATTCCAGAAACTTATTTTAACAGGGTGTATTACAGGCTCCAGGTCAATTCACTTACTGCAGCATCACAGAGACAGGGAGGGAAATTACTTTTGTGCTTTACTGTGTCCACCAGGAAAAGAAACACCAATAAACTGAGTTTAGGACAGAATGAACACTTGTGTTGCTGCCTCTCTCTGCCTCCTATGACAGAAATTCTCCTACCCAGTAGCAATTCAACCCAAAGCTAAAAGACTGGGAGAAACCCCTGTGGTGCCAAATTTGTGATCTCAGTTCATTTTAAGAAGGTAAAGGATGTTGTGAGGCAAAGAAACCTGTTTGCTCTGGACATCAGCAAGAGAAATTTGAGTGATGGGGAATTTTTAGCAACAGATATCCCACAGGAGACTCCTCATGATGTTGCCTGAGCTGTTTATGGCTTTCAGGGGTGACTAAGATTAGGTCACTTTAAAATCCCATTTTAGATATTGACTGGCAGTGTTTGTCTCTCCACACTCCAGTCTCCAGAACTGCACCACTGTGCTGGTGTCATCTCTCCCACTGAAGATGTTTTTCCTGATGGACCTCGAGGGTCCTCCCTCTGTTCCTCAGCCTGAGGGGACAATTCATTGCCTGCAGCCCTTAGGTGGGTGCTTATATCTAAGGCCTGTCTCGCTAGTAAGGAGCAATTTGCCTTAATGGAGGGGCAAAGGACAGAGACACCCGAGGTGATGTTAACCATGATTTACTTCATCTCTGGCTGGCCCTTCAGAGGGAGCTAAGCCACCACAGAGAGAAACATTGCTAATATGGATACTACAGTTATCTTTATCTCAGCTTTCTGTCCTTGCTGATCATTAAATTATCCCACAGCCTGCTACAGACAGTCCTGCTATATCCACAGTTCTATTAATAAACCTTCTGCAGCAGTAAATCCCCAGGCCTGACTGCAGACTGTCAGTGCCTCCCCTGATTTATTCTCCATTTAGTCCATTTGCTACATGAATAAAATGAAGTGGCCGTTGGTTTTACTCCCTCTGTGACCTCTCAGTGATAGCAGTGACAATCTCTAAGAGAAGGTGCTGAAGCCCCCCATGGTTTGTGGCTGTGATTGTTTGCCAAACTCAAAAAATAATTAAAAAATCCTCATACGGAGAAGCCCAAATGCAGGATACCCCAGAGAAAGGGAAAATGAGGGACACGGGACCATTGGCTGCTGTTGATGGGTTCTCCAGCAGGTCCCCATGAAAACATCCACCTCCTGCAGGAGTTAGAGCTCTTTGCCCCATCCCACCCTGTGACCATCATCCTCATGGCCATAGGAACTTTGGGATTGACCCATGCTGGAGGGAAAGGGCTGGAGGAGCAAGTCTGGAGGCAGTGGGGTAGCTGAAGACCCACAGCTGAGGGATTAATGGGCTGCCCATTCCAACAGGTGTGGTGGAGTCCCCGTCCCTGGAAATGTTCAAGGAATGACTGGACATGGCACTCACTTGTGTCCCCATCCTTGGAAATGTTCAAGGAATGACTGGACATGGCACTCACTTGTGTGGTTGACAAGGTGGTGATCAGTCAAAGATTGGGCTCCATGATCTCAGAGGTCTTTTTCAGCTTTAATGATTCTACAATTCTATGAACTTTATAAAAATAAAATATTCTATGAAATAATAAATTATTCTATCATAAAATATTATATGAAACTATAAAGATTCTATGACACTTTAGTGATTTAATGATTAAAGAGATGGTGGAAAGTTAAAGAGAATTTACCTGGCCAGGAGGTGACTCTATCCCAAACCACCATCCTGGGGCACAACTCTTCAGAGGGGACCTGGACAAGCAGGAGGCTGCTGACAAGTGCTTTGAGGTCCTGCCCATAGCAAGGCAGAATGGCCCAACTTTCCTCAGTTCACAACTGACTTGTCCTGTGGTGGGGGAAAGCTTAACAGCCTGTCTTGGCCTGGACAATTCTTACACTCATTTTCTGGACTCCAGAGGGATTGTGGTTGGCCTGTATCAGCCTCAAACACACTTTGATTCATTTTATTTCCTGGACTTCTAAAGGGATCCTTTTTTGGCCTGTTTTGGCCCCAAGCCCTGTTTGATTCACTTATTTCCTAGACTCCCAGGGGAGTGTGGTTGGCCTGCTTTGGCCCTGCCTTGCTGTCGCTTCTCCACACTGGTATGCAATGCATCTGCAAGCTTTAGATTTCTTCACTGCTTGTGCTTTCACTGTGGGCCAAGTCTGGATGTATTTTGCAATATTTCGGGAAAGATAAACACACTTGGTCTGTGTTCATGCATTCACCTTGCTGAGGTTTTTCTGCAGCCTTTCACTGCCTGGTCTTTCCCACCATCGTTGCATGGCAAGAAGCTCTATGGCCACAGCATGGCCAGCCTGGAGAGGGGATGTTCCCTGTGGGATTTGCATCAGGGAGCACCCCAAGAGAGGAAGGGAAGGACACAAAGAGTGGGGAAGGTGGGGAAGAGCTGCCACCTACATGGCTATTGTGCTTATCAAAGGTGATTTCATGGTTGTGCACCGTGGCACTGAAGCTCCCAGCCTGCTTTCCCACCATGAGAGCAGGACACCACAGCTTTGAGGAGAACTCTTGGTCATTTCTGTCCTGGTAGCAGGGCTGCCTGATGCACTGGCAACCCAAGGCACGGGACTGGCTCTGTCATCATCTTACAGGTGACCTGGTGTTGCCCAGCCATCCCTCCAGAGCCATGAACTGAGGAGCTGCCACAGCTGGTGGCCCCTGCTCAGCACACACAGAGCAAGAGCATAAAACATAACCCATCTCTCCTACTCTGGCACCACTGAAGTTCCTGTGTTATCTTATACAGCCCATAACAAGTGACCATGGACAGGTCCCTGCCTGGTCTGTTATGATGCAACAGCAACTCTTCCTCCCCACAGAATTACAACCCTGATGTACTGACAGGAAGCTGATGTGCACATGACCTCCACTCCATGGAGAAGCTGTGCAAAGAAAAAGTCCTCAATGCTGTCTTTAACAAAAAAGAGGTTTGTCTGATGGTGTCATCTACCTCTACCACAAAAAGTTTCATGGTGACTGCCCTGTCCCAACCAGTCTGTCATGGAAACAGGGGCAGAACAAGCTGAAGGGGTGATGGCTATTCCTATTATCTTGCATCCTACCCTTCCTACCTCTACTTGGACAGCTCTCCAGCCACCTCTTAGTTGGTATCTGCTCACACTGAACCTCAGCTTGCACCAGTTTCCCTTGTCCTGTCAGGCCACACTGCCAGCACAGGACTGTGAGCACTGGGAGAAAAACCAGCTGGAGGTCTGGCTTCCCAGTCAGAAGTCCAGCTCTCCTTTGGAGAGCCTGTGATGGTGTCCAGTGCTGACATCTATAACTCTACAATAACACTTTGCTCTTTCCTCCTGAAATTTCAAAGGAATTTTTCAGAATATAGATAGGTTTGTCCCCCATTAAAGTATTTAAGTTTAAACTTGCCTGAGGCAGAGTCCCAGGCCAAAGCTGTGCTCTCCAGAGCACATTTAAGAATAAAGTCTCACTTTCAGTAACAAGAATATTGCACTAGAACTGCAACAACAGGCCTATTTTATTCCTTTTATAATTTACAAATATCACCACAGCTCAAACTCATTCCATACCCCACCAGGACAGCATTGCTTTCCATATGGACTGTCTGGAGATAAATGTTTCAGCACAGAATTTATTGTTTACAGAGCTTATTCGTTTACTGCACAACTCCTTTTTATCAAGATCTCATTTCAGAGCCTAAGCAAGAAAGAAATCCAATAAATTCAAGGGCCTGTTAATGCTGTGAGGAGAAGGCAGCTCTTTACTGAGTGAGCAAGTTTCATTGTCCAATTGTCCCAGGAAATTTAAAGCAGAATGTGTTTTTGACAGCTTCGTTAATGGGACTTTTTTTTTCCCTTGCCAGAAATTCAGGCATAATTGAGACATAGTGTTGCACTTCAAATGTTTCCCTGAGTCTTGAATAGAGGACTTGATGAAGCATGTAATATGGCATAACCTCCCAATTATTCACACATTTAGATAACTATAATCACACAACTCCTATCACAGCCAGGAGGTTATTCGAGGCAGATATTGGCAGGGGCTAATGGACAGCACATTGCAAGGGCAAGGAGGGTTTGGAAGGAAACATTAATCAGAATTTGGTAGCAAAGTCATCAATCACAGCTTAACAAAGCTGTCACTCACTGCTGCAGTCCAGGACCTCTATCAACTTCGAGTTCAACTCAGCAGCCTCCAAGAACAGAACTCAGCAAGGAAGAATTGCATTGCTTCAGTGTGACTGTCCCCAGGACACCCAGCCCTTTGCAGTGTGGCTTCTCTGGCATGAGAATTCATTGCCAGAGCTTGTAGTAATTGGGGTGTGTGTTTTTCAGTCAAACAACATTGCTATTTATTGTCATTATTTGATGTTTTCTTGCTCCGGGCTTGAGAAATGCAACTGGATTCTGCCATTGGAAATGATTTTGGCCTGGAGCTTTCATAACTGCTTGCTGAGACACCCGTAGCAAATTGTGACATGTGAGAAATGTACACCAGGAGCAGAGCAAGCAGATGAGAGGTTGGGATTATTCCCATTTCTCAGGCACTCATTAGATCTTGTCTGGGATGCAGTGTCTAGGTTTGGGTCTCCAGTACAAGTGAAATGCCAATAAGTCTGAGTTTAGCAGATGGTCACCAAGATGGACTGGAACGTGTCCCAGAGGGAGATCAGATCTTGGTCAGCCTAGGAACTGAAAGTTCATAAGGGGACTTAATACCAGTCAGGAATTTGGGGATTGAAAACCTGGAGGTTTTCTAGATATGACTGGAAAAGCAAACTGATCTGACTTCAGTGCTGACCCTGTTTAAGCTGCAGACCTGCTGAGTCCCTCCCAGCCTGAAGTTCTGTAGTTCCATGGCTGAAGAGAAAGTACCTAAAGAACTGCTTCAAAGGGGAAACAAATTCTGTTCTACTTTCAGGGAGTGGAACGTGGGCCAAGTGTTCAAATAGCAGCAAGGAAGACTAAAATTTGGGGTCAGGACACTCAACACCCTTGCCCAAGAGCTGGCTGGGAGGTTCCACCATGTCCCATGTTCATGGGCTCATGAGCATCTGGGAGTGCTGTTGCCTTTGTCCAGGTACCTTTCTCAGTTTCTTTAGACAAGTCTCTCATCTCAGATTAAAGCCAGCCAGTACTAGTCCTGGCATTGCTCCTGTACAAGGGCAATTCTCCTGGGGGAGGATGTTTGTGCTTCATCCTTTGCTGCAAACATGTTGTGCAGAGTCCACACATCTTCTTTCCTAACGAGCCTCTCTATTAATCTGTTCTTCTCGTTTTAGACCCTAAAGTTTTATGTAAGTCTGCTCTCTGTTTTGTACCCATCATCCTCTCAATTTGAGTTGCTAGGGGGTACCTCAGTCCAGGCTCTCCTGCAGGGCACAGCTGCAAAGCAGTGCAGGAGTGAGGCTTTTCTTTCATCCTTCAGAGCTGGCTTGAGTATGCACTCTGTGCTCTGAAGGGCAGGAGGTGAGAGGTCTCAGAGTGCCTAAGGAATGAAAGAGCCACTGCAAATGAGTTCCTGAAGACTCAAACTTTCTGTGCCCTCCTCACATCGTCCTGTGCTGGCTAAGGAGCAGCTTTTTGACAGCACTGGAGCACATGGAAACCTTGATCCACCCAACACATTATGCTGAAAAACTTCATGCCTTGGGTGCATAAAGTTTTCCACATAAACAGGTGGGAGTCTGGCATGGCCAACATGGTTTGAGGCCAGTGCGTGGTGTTTTTTAACACTGCGTGGAAAACTTTGGGTGCTGGCTGTCTTGTGAGGGGTCAAGTGAGTCATTATTTTCATTGGCTTTCCCCTGGCCAGGGTGTCCCTGTGAAGTTTGTACGAGGTCTCCCTCATTCCTCTGGCAGAGCTGAGGAACTCCCTCCTGATGCTGCTGTGCAAAGATGATGAGGGACAGTGCCAGGGGAGGGAGGGGCTCCAGCAGTGACAGTTTTCTCTCTATGCACTCAAAGAAGAAGAAAATTTGCCATCATGGCTGTTTTGCTCTGACATCAAATTACCAAGATATCGTGTCACCTATTTCTTAGAAACTGGGACCCTCAAGTGGTACCTGAGTTGCTCTAAAATAAAAGAAAACCATGAGTATGGTGGGTCTGTATCTGCCCTGGCTGGGCTAAAGGGTGGCTTTGTAGAAGTGAGGCATCGTTGCTGACACATGATGTGAAGCAAAAAACCCCATGAGGTTTAGTCATATCCTGCCCCATCTGTGTCTCTTGTGTGCTTCAGGGTGTCCTCCCCCAAAAGAAAGTAAAATAAAAATCTCCTGAGATGAGACCCCACATGTGCCATTTGCTATCAGGATGGATCAGTGACTTCAGGGTTTTCTCCAGTTTCTGCCTTCACTTTATTTGCCCCTGTCGGCCCGTGGTGATGGGAAATCTGCCCAAGGAACTCTGGAGCCTGCAGCTGAGGACATTGCCATGAAGAAGAGTTGGTTTTGGCCGAGATTTTGTGTTTAGGTTGAAGAGAAACCTCACATAAGATGGTCGCGTTTGGCTGGAGGCCAAACAAGCTCTAGAAAAGATGGGGACACCCAAAGGTGCTCCTGAGGGCAGCAATAAGGATATGGGACACATCACCCATAGGGAAAAGCCTTTCCACCTGTGGGTCATTTGCAAATCCAAGTGCTTGGATCTCTCTGTGGGGCTGCAGTGAGTGGCTTGAACGTGGCCCAGAGCCTGCTCTGTGCTGCGGTCGGATGGGGCTGGCGGGATGCCGGTTGGACACGGAGCTGTCCTGGAGCCAAGAGGCACTCAGTGTGCCCAGAGAAGGATGCAGTGAAGGCTTCCCAGCCTGAGGTTTGCCAGCTTGTGTGGCCAGCAGCATCCAAGGGAGGGACCTGGTCATGATCCCATTCCATCTCCTTGAACCTCCCTAGTCCAAAGGGCCAGATACCGCCGACATCCAGGTCAAGCCGGGACAGCTTTTACCAGGAGCCAAAGCTCCTCCTCACACCTTCTTGAGTGGAAATGAGACTGTTCTCTCACCACACCCATGAGGGGAAGGGAGGGGACAGGGTGTGGAATCGTTATTTTAGTCATTAGCTGATGGGGAATTTACCAAGGAAGACTGACCTCAAAATCTCACGGCTTTCTCCTTGTAGAAGTAGCCAGTGTGAGGAAAGTGTCACGTACTCCAGGACTGTGTCAGAGAGGAGAAATCCCTGTGCTTTGGTGATTCTGCCAGGATGAGCTCCCATGCCCTATACACAGACTCACTTCATCACACCTCCAAACTCCACAGAGTTTTTGGGTTTTTTCCCATCACCTACAGGCCATGGCTGCAGCTTTTCACTTTGGCTAATGAACCAAAAATCATCTCCCTTGTGGAAAGAACCCAAACCTGAGTGGGAGGTTGCATCACAACCTCAGCATTGCAAAAGCTTGCAAACACATTTTGGAGATGACCCCTTCCTTTTCCACAGCAAGAATTAGAACCCCTTCCCTTAAATATATCCTTGGAAAAGACGTTCACGTGTACTTTTTCTTAGAAATTACTGAGGGCCTAAAGAATCTTCCATCCCAAGATTTTTTATTTTGTGCTTTACAGCTGGTGGCTCTGGAAAGCCCTTTTGCTCATCTGATGGCAGACTGAGAACATGTCCCATCCAACCTGCAGCACAAGCCACCAATGCCCAACGCTCCTTCTGTTTGTTGACATATTCCAGAGAAGTCACATGGATGGTTCCCTCACTGTTATTATTCCAAGGCTCAGGATGGAGTGTAACATTACATGAAACCTGGGCTGTTTATTTAAACAGAGAGGGTCCCATCAGGGTCACAACCTGACGTTGTGTTTCCCACCCGCTTTTCATTGTCGGTGCTGTGGGGAGACCAGAGGCTTGTGTTTGGGATGCTTCCATGTCCAACAGAGTAGGCAGAGAGAGAAAACTGATTTGGGAGGAATTCTTTAGGAAGAACAAAGTCAAGCCAGTCTTCTTACATCAGGCCCACCTTGGGAAAATGACTCCTGATAGTATAAGTTGCAGATCAAGGCACTGAGATGGAGAAAGTGAGTGTGAAAATCTTTTAAAACTCTTTCAAAAGCTGCCATAAAAAGCTCTTGGCCAACTTTCCAGCCAACTCAGACTGATTTAACATCTTGGAGGTCACAGATAGAAGCTGATTTACCCCAAAGGAGAGTCTGTTCCATCTCCTGGCCCCCGATTACATGATGACTTTCCTTTTCCAGAGCACCCTCACAGGAAGCCTCAAGCCATGCAAGACACATAAAAAAGGGGGCCAAACATAGAATCATAGACATATTTAGATTGGAAATTACCTTCAAGGTCACTGAGTCCAACAGTTAACCCAACACCACCAAGCCCAGCACTAAACCATGTAATTGAGATGTCTTACATGGAAAATTTTCATCCCAAAGCAGTGCATTTGCCCTTGGAATCAGATGGGAGAAGTTCATGAGGATATTCCTCCCATCACAGGACAGGGCTCTGTGTCCCAGTGGCAGAAGTCCCCTGGCTTCTTCTTTGGTGACCATGTCACTCCATCCAAACCATACCTGTGCCCTGCCACACTCCATGTACTTGGAAGACCTTCCAAGAGACTCCTCAACAGACAGCATGGAAAAAATTCTTGGCTGTGAGATTGGTGAAGCCCTGGCACAGGTTGCCCAGAGAAGCTGTGGCTGCCCCATCCCTGGAAGTGTCCAAGGCCAGGATGGATGGAGCTTGGAGCAACCTGGGATAGTGGAAGGTGTCCCTGCCCATGGCAGGGGGGTGGGATGAGGTGATCTTTAAGGTCCCTTCCCACCCAAACCATTCTGGGATTCTATGTCCCAGAGAATGAAATCTTCATCAGCAGGTGGTCCAGGGCCAGACCTCAAGAGTTCCTGTGTGGGGCTCTGCCTTGGATGTGCCTGAGCATGACTGATCCCTGTGTCTCCCTCACCCCTTGCCCTGCCATGGATGTTTTTTGGAGCAGCCTTTCTCCGGCTGAGTGTTTGTACAGTGACCTGACTTGCATAACTGGGTGATGATGATGATTTTAGCTCAGGGCTTTCAGTCCCACGATACAGCCCGTAGTAATCAAATGCAGCAAATGCTGTGACAGAAACCAAACAGGAGTGTGAAAAAGAGAGCTGCCTGATGAAGGGGAGGAAGGAAAAGCCTCCTGATTTTCCTGTCATAATGAAGTTTGTCCTGGATTCACTTTGCCATAGAGGAAAGGCAGGGAAGGGTGATCTGTCAGCAGAGGTTGCATTACAGGCTCACATAACAAGGGGAGAACACTCTGCTTTGTGTGTGTCTGGATTTAACAACCGAATAAAGCAAAGATTTCTTTAAAGATACCAAGCCCAAGTCCACCACAGCTGGGAAGCACACATGAGCAATAGCTTTCACATGCTAACAAATAAAAGATCCTTGCAAAACAGATGCTGAGGTTTGTGGGGCTGGCACGGGCTCGCTGCTGGCAGGGAGTTAACTCACAGAAAGCTGAAAGGTTTAGAGATGGAAGAGTATCTGGAGCCTGTTTGTTCATAAACACAGCTGAGGGCCAGCAACCTGCTTTATACCCTGCCCAAGCTGCACTGTCAGAGTCATTCCTTGCAGGGTTTCTGCAGGAGAGAAGGCAGATATGCAATTCTTCTGCAGCCCACGCTCTAGAGAAATAATTAAACAGTTTTTCTTAACCTCTTGAACTTTTCATTTATTATTGCCATCCATTATGTCTACCTTCTCAAATAGCAGGATCCTGAAAGCCAGCTCCAGGGGTCAAGGGTTTATTGTTTAATGGAGATAGAACATTCTGTAAATTGCACAAAGTCACAATGTTTAGAAGAGAAGCTTCTGGTGTACTGAATCTTTTCAATTTAACAAACAGTGAGCTTTGACATATGTTCTTCCTCCATAGCAGGAAATTTGGGATAAGTGCAGTACTGGCATGGACATGTTACCAAATCCTTCCTGTAAACCAAATGACATCTGCATTCAAATAAAAACATTCCTTGCACCAAATACCAGGAAATACTAAAAGTATCACTATTCTTCTAAGGTCATGCTAAAATGAAGTTTTTGGCTTTTAGAACACAAAGTAAGTTTGTGCAGGGCCAAGACGTTTTGTTCAACGCACATTTGCTGTTACAAATCCCAAGAGATGTCCTTCTGGGTCAAATATGTGCATGTGTCTGTAGAATTTTGCAAGCATTTAATCTTCTTCATATGAAAAAAGAATAAATATTTTAGGAGCGTGGACTTACATTAACAAATATTGCTGTTGCCTTTGTTTTTACTAGTGCTCTGCTTTTCAAAGGCACAAAAAAGGATTTGCTTAAAACAAAGCAAACATCCTCAAAATGCACCATGCCAAAATAATCAAGGGAATAAATACCTGGGATTTACAAAATATGAATATTCTTTGGTAAATAAACTGATGGAAAAGAAGGCAGGGGGAGAAGGCTGCTGTAGTGATGGAGAGGGAGTGCTGAGTGTAAACACTTTCATCTCAGAGATGGCAAATCAAGAACATTTAAAGAAAATAAATGTATGCAGAGCAGATTCTTCCTTCTCATGTTACTTTCGGGGGATTTTACTGCTGATAGTTAACGCCACATAAAACCTTTGGAATATTATGCCAGCAGATGAAAAGCTACAATGGCAGAAACATTTTCCCATGGATAATTAGCATAAATATCTGCTTAAAGCTGAGTAATTTGTTCACTGTACAGGATGTACTTCAGCAGTTTTATGAGCAAAAAAAAACAGGGAATGTTTTGAATGACTTACATTTGAAACAGCCCAGGCAGATACCAGGCACAAAAAAAGTGACTGCCACACAAAAAAAGTCTGCTCCCAGTGAATGAGAGTCCATTCCCACCGAGCTCAGGGACAGAGATCCCTGGGAGGCTTCACTCAGACACATCACTTCAGCTTCCCACTCAAAGGAATATTTTCATTTAATGGGAGGACTGGAGGATCCAGACATTGGAAATTTAAAAAAAAAAAAAAAAAGTAGAAAGGCAATGAGAGGAAAAAATGAAAATGGAGGAAAAAAAAAGAAATCAAATACAAATCAGTGTTTTCCAATGTCCTTTGAAAAAAAAAATGCACCGCTTCCAAAGTGGTGAACTTTTCCAAAAGGTTGTTTGGAAAAGAAGGCAGTTTCTTTCAACAAACATCATATTTGACAAGGTTAAATAAAAGAAGAAAGGTTCTTCTCCCAGAGGGTGGCTGGGCACCAAACAGGCTCCCCAGGGCAGTGAGTACAGCACCAAGGCTGACAGAGCTCAGGGAGCGTTTGGATGATACCTCAGGCACATGGTGGGATTGCTGGGATGTCCTGTGCAAGGCCAAGAATTGGACTGGATGTTCCTCGTGGATCCCTTCCAACCCAGTGGTTCTGTGATTCTGTGATTCTGGCTCAGGGGAAGGTCCAGCAGGGTCCCCCTGAGTGTGTCACTCCCACCTCCAGCACTCAAAAAGACTTCCCTTAGTCTTCCTTGGAACATCCAGGGCTGGAAGCTTAGGTTTGTATGATCTATGTTTCCATTGCCATGGCATCCCCAACCTGTTCTGCTCCTGCTTAGGCAAAGGAGTGTGACCAATGTCCTTTGACAGCCTGAAGGGAAGGTGGTGAATGGTCCTGCAAAGCTAATGCAACCCTAGACCTGGAAAAGGGCCTGAAAAGGATACAATGATTGAATTGTTAGTAGAAGACAACCCAGCCTTGCAGCCCAAAAGGAGGACACTACAGCTGAAAACACACACATCTTCAGATTTTAATGGAGACTCCAACCCACTAAAGAGGTTGCTCCTTTCAGTCAGACTCCCCTGGCCTTCATCTTGTTTGTGATGCTCCCAAGTTTGTATTTTTCTTCTGTTTCTAATTTTTTTTTTACAGACCAAGCAGTGGAAAGGGAAATTAGAAAGTCTCTCTTACCTCCTAGAGATGGCTAATGTAGGCAGTATGACTGCTCTTCTCCACTGTGTGAATTGTGATTGCCTATTACCTTTTTGATTGATAAGGGTACAGAATCACAGAATACACTGAGTTGGAAGGACCCACAAGGATCACCCAGTCCAATTCCTGACCCTGCACAGGCCCATCCCCAAGAGTCACCCCATGGGCCTGAGAGGATCATCCAAACACTCCTTGAGCTCTGGCAGCCTTGGGGCTGTGCCCAAACCCTGGGGAGTCTGTTCAGTGCCCAACCACCCTCTGAGTGAAGAACCTTTTCCTAATATCCAGCCTAACCCTCCCCTGACACAACTTCAGGCCATTCCCTCAGGTCTGTCACTGGACATAGGCACCTTTGGGATCTGGTCAAGACACAGCCAGGCAGAAAAGGATGGATCTGAGCTCAGCAGTGGCCACTCATCGCTTGCAAATCCCCTTGGTGCCCCTGTCAACCCAACGATCCCAACACCTTGCTGGTTTTACTCCATTTTTTATCCAAACAGAAGTCTCCCACTAGCTTGGAGCAGCCTGACCTGGCCCCATACAGCTGTCCATGTGCTCCAGCCTCGATGGAGCAGCTCAGCCAGTGGCAGCTTGCAGGGAAACCCCCCATCCGGGCTGCAATCTCGAGGTACTGCCGGAGGCAGTATCTCCCTGCTGAGTTAAACCCCAGCACTGGGCTGCAGCTTTCCTTCCAAGTGTGAGCTTGGAGCTGCTATTCAGACCTTATATTTAGAAAAATGTGGGAAAAGAACTAGATCCATTTCAGGGTTTGTATTTTTGTTGGCAGGATATCTGGTATCATTATGGAGAGCAAGCCCAGGATTTTTCTTTTCTTTTCTTTTTTTTTTTTTTGTTCAAAGTATTCATTTTCTTGCCAGAAACTTATAGAAGAAGTGGGATCTGATGGGGGAAATTTGTGGGTGAGATGCCTGAGGAAGCAGCAAAATTATTTCATCATCACATCTTTTGCATGCACAGATGTGTGGGTCCCAGGGCTGGGAGGACTCCACACATCTCCTCCTCTATCTTTCTGCCCCATGGCAGAACCAGCTCAGCCTGGTGATGGAGACACCACATCCTCCTCAGGTATTCCCATCATGACCTCGTTATCATCTCTGTTAGACATTTCCTTGAGTTTGCTGCAAGATACATCCAGGGTTAGTTTTCCTACTGACAATGGATGCAGGGAGCAGATTATTGCACATTGCTGCCATGTGCAACCCCAGAGAGCTAAACAGCATGACAGGGAGCTTCTGAAGGATTTGCAAGGCAAGCCAGGTTTGCTTGAACACTTTGAACAGGACAGTGAGGTATGACTAATTTTTGCAGCAGTCTGGTATTTAATACATTAATGATGTCACCCAACAGCACATTTAAGGACAAAACCCTGGCAGACACTGTGACAGTGTATCCTGGCAGACATGACTTGCGTGTCACTATTTAAAAGCCTGCAGGACATCTGCTCTGCCAAAAATCATGGCAGGGCTCTTGCAGATGGGTCAGTGGACAGCAGGATGGAAAAACACAATGATCACGAGAAAAAGACACCCACCCCTTTCCACTCCCTAAGAATTAGCAAAATCACCACCAAAATGCTGGACCAACGGCTTAAAAACCAGACAGGAAACCTTTGGGAAAAGCCAGCTTGCCTCAGGCAACAGGGACTCGTCATGTGTTGCCCACTGAGCTGTCAAGTTAAGGACTTGTCCTGCAATCGCTCAGTCCTCAGAAGGTCAACGACTGGCTTTGCTTATCACCCAGAGGCACTTTACTCTGGTTAATTGGCACCCCTGGTGACAGGGTGGATTGATGGCCTCCCATCAGGCCTTCCATGGCCAGCCCAGAAGGACACAAAGCTTCTCCTCACCCCTGACTACCATCTTTTAGTGTTTCCCATGGAAATAGGAGACACAGGGAAGGACTCACTCATGAGGATGGATGGATGTAATGGTACTAATGTCAAGTCAGGCTACGGTGAGAGGAGGGTGGGAGAGCAGCCTTGCACTTGTCTGTTATGTGTCCATCCCTGGAGTCACTGTGCTGGCTGGAGACAGGGAACATTGCCTTGTCCTGGCCCTGTAATGCTGTGACAGGGGTGAGGCAGCACCAGGGCAGCATTTATTCCTTTTTTGATAGTGCTTTCCTCACTTGAAGGCAGTTCAAGTGCCTACATGTGCACTACACTTCCCTGTGGAGCACCAGTGGGTTAAGGTGGCCTCTAAAGTGATTGGGACCATGTCTCTGGGCCTGATGCCTTTCTCATGCAGCAAGGAGAGATACTGGGACCAGAGGAAGACATCAAAGCAATTGTCTCCAAACCTCACTTTCCCACTTGCATCCCCTGTCACCCTGAAGGACAGTTTGGACACTTTGCTTCTCCAGAGAAAGCCTCTTTCTATTGGTGATCCCTGAAAAGGACCAGATGTTACCTTTTAGCTCCCTGTTGGCTCTAATCTCTTCTTTGATCCCAACCCTACTTCAAGGAAACCCCATATTTAGCTCCTCTTGGGTGGTCCTTGGGGAAGGCTCAGCTATTTCTAACCTCTTTTTGACTTCTCAAGGCTCATGCCTGCTGGCATTTTCCTGCCTCCTTACATGGTAGGGAGAAACCAAGCCATCATCCTTCCCAGAGCTGGAAGCTGGTTTTGGCAGTAGGGATTTGGTAAGAGCTGTGCTACCCTCTGACTCCATTGGGATAGGCAATTCCAACAGCCTAAAGGGCTCTTCTTTGCCCTCAAAAAGCCAAACTTCTCATGTCTGCCTGAAGTTCTCCTTTGTTTTCACAAACATCTTCACTTTTTTATTCTCAAAACCCACTGTTTGGTAGGCAGGGCTGGTGGGGCTGTAACTTGTACCTACTTGCCAAGAACCCCCAGACCTGCAGGGTCCCATGGAGAAATCCCACATGTATTCACCTCCTGGGTGTCCATCCCTGCTTGCACAGCCACCACTTGGTGCATGAACCCTGATGGCCCAAGCTCAAAGCACACACATGGTGTTAGTGACCAGGATCCACCATCTGTGTCGGCGAATGGCTGCAAAGCCTAAGTCAAAGTCCTGTTCTAAGCAAACAGAAATGTTCAGGACATACCACACTTCATGTTGGAAATCAGAGCCATATTCTTCAAAACTCTGACCCTTTGTTCAGACGCCCTTTGGAGACCTCCTGCAAATACCTCACTTGGACTTCCAGATGCTAGAAATTAATTTTACTTTTTAATTCTGTGCCACAAATCCTTAATTTTGGAATGTGAGCTTTTCCTGTGCGGTCCCTGGCTCCTAGAGACTACAAATACATGTGAAATTGCAACAGACATTGATAACAAAAGTTTGAGGGTAAACCAACAGCTTTTCAAAGCCTTCTCCAGATAATTTATCCTAGACTGGCGAGTAGCCACAAGCTCAGTGGTGGGGAAGGAGGCTGCTTTTGATTTAGCTGATGTTTAGGTGTGAATGAGAAGGAGAGATATGTGATTAATCACTGGAAGCAGGGAGATGGTATTATTTTGATTCATACTTGACAAGTTTTCTAGGAATGCTGAACTCGAGTGGAAATGCATGGTGGACCCAGCTGTTCAAACAGTGTGATTAATTAAACTGATTCCATGTGAAAAACAACACTGGGTCTCACTCTCAAATTGCAAATCATTTTCAATATATTGGGGAAGGGCCAGCCAGAGCTTTATTAATTGCTCTGGAGGTGATGAATCAGGGTTGTCTGCAGAGACCCACACAACAGCACATTCCTGAGAACATACGTGATGATGGACTGGTTTCACGGCTGCTCCGATCAGCAAGCACTGCTTTCCCGGAGATGCTGCCATTTGCACACAAGGCAGAGATGAAACCCTGATGTACAAACTCTGGGATGAGCTTTCTCCTCCCAACCCTGCCCGAGACACTTGCAAAACTGCCATGGGTGCGGACAGAGCTGGCACTTGTTCTTTGAGCAACACTAATAATAAAACCTCCCCTCCCCACATACGTGTGCAGCTCATTCACCTGCCAAACCACGGCTCTCTCAAAATACCAGCACACTGAGAGCAGGCCTGGCAGTGTATGACTTGCCCAAGACCACACAGGAAGCTTGTGGCCAAGCTGGAAATCAAGCCCAAGGCTCCCAAATCCAGGATCGGGTCTTGACCACTGGCTTGGGGCTGTCCTGGGACCCTTCCCCATGCAGTGCTGGGCCAATGCAGGCAGGGAGACATGGGTTTAACAAAAGCACCTTGCCTGCACGTATTTAAACCCAGCCCAGTGTTGGGATGCTCTTGCAGCAGGTGCTCAGCGGGACTTAGGCACCCCCAGGTGAGCGTGACAGGGACTTGGCCTCATGAAAAGGCCCGGAAAAATCCTGCCCGGCAGTGGAGGCTTTTGATTTATATTTTCTCTGCCAGCTTCTCTGTTTTACTCATGCTGCTGACAAGGAGAAGGATATTTGATACGTGCTGAGGGGCAGATGTTGAGCTCCGTGGAGCAGCGCTTGCAGGAGGCAAAGCTGCTCCTCAGGTGTGAACCGTCTGATGGTCATAAAATCACTTACAGGGGGGTGGGAGGGAAAGGAATAGATTAATCTGCCTGGTGATCACAGATGTGGAAAAATACCCTTGAAACAGCTCAACTGGAAATTTGTCACCACAGCTGCCATGGAGGGAGAGTGACAGCCCAGCAGCAAGTGCTCTGACACCTTTCAACTCCACCAAACCCCGCAGGGCACCCCACAAAACCAGGCACTGACCCTGCACTGACTGGTTTCAAATGTAACGTTTGAAATACCTTGCAAATATACATCTGAGCCAAGATTTCCACCATGAGCCTGGTGGGGAGGCTCTGAAAGCTTATTGCAAGCACCTGTCTGGTCTTCAGAAGTATTGATCTCCTACAGAGGTCAACGAGAGGAATTAGGGAGGCCGGTGGTTGCCACTCTTTCTGCAAAACCGTGATCATGATCCCAAAATTTGGTACCCAGGGAGCCCTGTTCTGACCCTTTGTGTTTGATCCCAGCAGGAGAAGTCATGTGCATTGAGATGTGTCCCAGACACCTCATGTTGGTGGAGCCCATGTGGCTCCAACCAGCCTTCCTCAGAGGAAGGGCAGCAGGCTGACTACTGGAAAATATTGCTTTGTCCACCCTCTTCGGACATTATAGGCTGCTGTTTCTCCAAAGCAGCTGAGTGATAGTTAAAAAATGTTTGCCCTCTTTCCCCTCTCTCTGAAAGGAACTGGAGTCTCTATGGATCCATTTATATTGCTGGCTCAACTGAAGTTATTAGGAATATTCCCCTTCTTCTCCACAGGGGCCACATTTTTCCCCTCGGGAGATCTATAGGGCCATTTACTAATTTCACAGACATCTCAGCAATTCCCCCTTGTCAACCTGAGCTTCTTAGAAAAGGAGAATGTGATCTCCCCTGTCTCCGGGTGATGTGACGCCCTTGCTCATGCTGCTCCAAACAACACATTTTCTGAGCACACTGTGTTTGTCTGAAAATACACCAGGAGGGCTGCCCAATTTGGAAATGACTTGAATTACAAAAAAAGCACAGCTGTCTTTAACAGCTCTCGAAGCTCATGCAACTAGTCTGCAATTTATTGACTAGGATTAGATGCTTATTGTCTATGACACTTTAAATACCATTACATTGAAGTTTATACAAGAAAGTCCAAGTTTTCAAACTGGAATCTTAGCAATAACAGCTGGACCATTTGTTTATATGATAGACAGAAAAGAATGACTTCTGTAATCTGTGTATTTGGCTTTAGGATTTTCTACGACATGGGGAGACTGAAACCTACCCCATCCCTAACTGGGGATTGTTAGACAGAGCTGAACAGCACCAGCTAATTCGTCCCTGATGTTAAGACTGCAGCCAAAGCTGGGGCTGAGTCCTTCCCTCATCCCCTCACACCTGACGGAGAAGCACTTGAAACCCTCTAGCCCGTCTCTGACAGGCAGAGCTGAGTCTCCCATCTCTCTCCCCCAGGCTGCTCACATTCCGCATTTTGTTTCTAGCATGAAAGACTTTGTTTTAAATCATAATAGTAACCAGGCTGTAATCACATTATAGCACACATGGAGAACTCGCAAAAAGTCATGTGCTTTGGATTTGACATTCTGATTTATGGTGGTGTGCTCCAGTTACACAGCTGCAATCTCATTTTTGACAAAGATGTTTTCTATTTTTCTATTACTCTGCTTCACCCTGTCTTTATGTCGAAGAAAATGAAAGCCACCAGGTGAAGCCAGCACAAGAGGACAAATGTTTGCATGTTCTGGATCAAAACCATGATCAAATATTTTATGCTCTCCTTTCATAAACAGCTTGCTATGGGCACATGTAGAGGGGGGCTGTAGATTCTTCATTTTGAGCCATTTGAAGTTGAAAAAAAAAAAAGGAAAAATTCCAGACTTTTATTTATTCCGAAACTAGATCAGCCAATGAAATTCACATCCCAGGCACTTGATCATGGTGACTTCACCAAAGAGGGAAGAGGCATGTAGAATTACTCCTTAGATATTAGATATTTGAACAGGCTCTCTGCTTGCCAGGACCCAGCGCTGCTCGTTGTCTGCTCTGTTGAGTAAATTTTACTCCTGAGCAAAGCCTGGAGGTGGCAAAGCCCTGCTCTGCTCAGTTAAGAGCAGACTGCAGTCATTAGCCCTTCCCTCTGTCAGTAACCCATTTTCTTTGCATTCCTAGGAAGAGTAGCAGCATTCCGGCTTAATTAAAAAAGTAAGCACTTTTGCAGTAAATTGCATTAATGTTGGAAAGGGGCCAGAGCTTATGTTTTACATGAACCTCTCTTGTCTTTAGCGGAGTAAAGAAAAGAAAATGTCATCAACATTCTTTTCACAATTTAAACACTGATGATCTGTCTTTAGGGCTGATGTTGGCTGAGCACTACACGGAGCACGAAACCACTGCTGCATCCCTTACCAGGAGTAAATTATGCATTGCAAACTCATAAACCTTTGAGTGTGGTGTAAAATTTTACTCAGACCATCATTTTCAGTATGGGTTAGGAAGGGCCTAGATGGAAAACATATTTGTAGTGGTTCTAGAGCATGTGTAAAGAGCTGCAAACACAGACATTGACCATGAGTCCTCCCTGCAACTGTGCTTTGACTATTTGGGGCAAATAGCCCCCTTGACTCAATAATGAGTAATTTTACCCCCTGTGTAAATTCTATAGACTGTAAATGAGGGAAAGTTCCATCTTCAATAGGGTGCTACACCAAATTAACAACTAAACATAGAGCTGGGACTCAGTGGAGCTGAGCACTGAAATGAAGAGTCAGTGTTGAAAATACTCCATGGAAGGAAAACTCCAGAAATGCTGTGCACATCAAGGGGCCCAGAATACAAAAAAAAATCACAATTTTTTTTCCTAGACCAGAGGTTACCAACCCTCAGGGACTCAATTTAATTACTGCCTTCAGCTGCTTTTGCAGGGACATACATCAGTGGGAGCTGGGAGAAAACACTGCCCTGTGTCACAGTATAAAAGGGTCATATCTATATCTATATCTATATCTA
>WEIV01011307.1:1351806-1379209 GCA_013390005.1 Calyptomena viridis | reverse complement strand
ATGTAAATATAAAATATTGTAATTTTTTTATGTGTATATATAATATCTACTGCTCATAGTTTACTATCAGCAGTAACCTGTCTCTGGGGATAGCAAGGCTGCTCAGTGCTGCACTTACTGGGCAGCAAGAAAATGAAGATTTCAAAAACTTTAGATTTTTCAATTGAGAACTGAAGAGTGAAAATCTCCCCTCTTGCTCCACAGAACTTTGATGGGGGAAAAAACCTCCAAAATTCGAGAAAGGAAGAGTAATTTGTTTTTCATTATTGGCTAAGTCCCAATATTGTGGTTTTGGTGATAACATTGATCTGCTGATCAATGTAGCAGGTCTGTTGATCCTATATAGCAGAGATATTTCTCTCCTATAGAGTGTCTGAAATGGGCAGGCACACATTAGAGTGCAAGATCAGCTGTCCCTAAGGCAAGAAAAGCAGGAGACCAGCAGGGTTTCTTTTTTGTAGATAGTTGGGATAATCTCAGAGGATCTCTGGGTTATTGTGAGGGTTGGACCCTCAGCAAGGAGCAGGTCAATGGGACTCCATAGCTGTTGTCTAAAGCAAGGATGTGCCTGGCTGTGTGTGACTGTCCCTGTCCCAGAACCAGCTCCACTTGTGTCCCACAGGCCATGAGATGGACAGAGCAGAAAGACTGAGGCAGAAAAGCCACAGCACTTCTGCACTCACCCTCCCTTTCCATCCTCAGCACTGCCAGTCAAAATATTTTTGATCAAGAGGTTTTCCTCTGGAAAGTGCTATTCCTTCTGAAATTGGGCAGGAACTTGTTCAAATGTCAATGGCAGGTTTTGGTCAGGAAAAAGTCAAAACATTGCATTCTGATAGCGTAGTTTCAATTTGTGACATTTTGACTTTTCTATCATAATACAATCCTGGTCTATTAGATTAGGTAGTTCTACATGTTCAGCTGCACTTAACAGTTGATACAATATAAAAGTCAAAACAAATTACCTCCTGCAACACGCTCTTAACAAAACATCCCAATCCCCTCTTTCACTATTTTTATCCTGGAGGCATTTTAGCTTTTAATTCTAAATGAGAATGATTCTCGTTTTACAAAACACTGAAAGCCTTGGCAGAATAAAAATTCCTTCTCCTGGCCAGTGCTGAACATATGCCAGGTGCTTGGTACTTCAGAATCATCTTTAAAACTCATTAATAGATGCAAATAATTAAGGAGAGTCACCACAGCACCCACAGCTACCTGTCCATCTTTGATGGGGGCAACTAGGCAACTTAAGATATGTTCTCTTTTAATTTTGTTATCAATGCCATGGATGCCTTCACCTGAACAATTCATCCCAAGATTTTCTTTTTATTGAATGGGGTAAAAAGATCATATTTCACATGTGTTTTTCATGACCAAATGCAGGCATTCGCTTTAGGTAGAGGAGGATGGATATTCCTCATGGCCATCCAGGTGGTCTAGATCCCATATTGACCAGGCCTCTGTTGCCTGTAGAGGGATATAAATTGAGTAGATCAAATATAGACCTTGATGTGCCACCAAGTGAATTTTGTTTGTGATGCCTTCAGTCAGTACATGTCTTATTTTCTCTCCATGATATCTCTGATTAGTGCCTTTGGGAAATCTCTCACCATGTGCTTCTTGGGACTGGACTAAACTGGAGTATCTTGGACTTAACAGACACACAGCTGCAGATTAACTGGAAAGGAAAATTTGGAAGCAATTTCAAAATAATTCCCCCTCCGTGTTGGCTTTTTTGTGTGTGTGATAAACATTTCTCTTGAGAAATTCTGTTCATTTGTTTTACAGTAAAACTCTGAGTACTGAAGAAGTTCAAAGTCGCCTGAGTTTGGTGTGGTGCACTTAAAGATTTCACATCACCAGAAAGGCCTTCTTTCTAAAACAAAGTTCCTGAGAAAAAATTTGTAACATCACTGAAACATCACTGAAGTTCTACCATTTTTCCACAAACTATGTAAACAAAATCATGAGCTGAAATGATGTTTGTAATTCTCCATGTCACAGACAGCTGTTCAGCCATGCACTTGCTAAAGACAGGATTCCAAGCACATGATAACTGAAAAAAAAAAACCCAACAAAAAAATCCCAAAACCCAAACCCTAGAAACTTCTGTGCATTCTTGAGGGAAAAAAAATATTTGTGGAAAAATGGCTTAAAATAATTCCCAGGAAAACGGGCCCATCCAGCCCTTGAAAAGTGAAAACATTTGGGGTATTTTGCACAAAACCATCTTCCCACTTCCTTTGCCAAGGGTTGTTGCAGGTGCAGAGGGATTTGTCTGGGAAGGGGTGACTCGTGGTTCCCTTGGGAAAACGAGGAGACCCTGCAGGCAAGTGGGATGTCAGGGTCAGACCCTGTGCAGATGGTGGAACATGAGGCCATGAGTCCATGACTGACATCTCTGCCCACCACTTTCCAGAGATGGATGGCTCCAGATCCTGGAGCCAACATTTCTGTAAGCACCTTTACCTGCTCCAGTGTTATTTTAATAGGATGTTTCCATTAGCTGGTACAAACTCTTGGAGAAAAGATGCTTTTACAACTATCACAGCAGTGCAAGGCCAGGCTGGGAGCCAGAGGTGATATTGCACAACAAGGAGAAACATTTCTTCCCGAGGCTTCATGGAGCCTGTCTGCCATGGGCAAAGGGTTTGCAGAGCTGCTACACTCCATACCTTGCAAAAAAAAAGACCCTGGAAGAGAGATTATGTTTTCACATTGTTCCCCAAATTACTTTAAATGTCAACTTAAAAGGCTTTTAAGGTTTTTATTTCAAACGGAAGTATTAACTGGAACTGCCGGGGGCAGTTAGCTTGAGAAAAGCAATACCGTGCATCTTAAACAGGGCAGAATTTTTTATGACCCAAATTCTTCATTTATTATACACAGATGGTGGAAGAAGGCTGCTGTCCCCAGTGCCCAGCAATGAAACAGGCCTGACCATGCTCTCCTTCAGACAAATGGTGCCTGCTTGGGGATTTTTAATGGGAAATGATGTTTTCCCCTTCGTCTCTTCTACACAGGGTGACAGGAGGCATTCACAAGACTGAGCCTAATTTGTAGGGATGGTGAAAGTCAAAGGACTGTGTAAGAATCCCTTGAAACCTGGGATGAAAATACAGCTCCGAGGTGTCAGCTGGAGCCTTCAGCCCCAGCACAAGAGGTATTAACATCAGATGAAGGAGATAGATGGCCATGGAGAGAAAAATAAGAAGTAGTTTTCTTCCTCTGTTGTGGTATCCTGAGAAAGACTCTTTGTCTCTGATGAGTAGCCAAAATGGATCAATCTTGGATTGATCAATTAATCATTGAACCAATAGATCAATTGAAGCAAGGTCCTAGGAGGGAGAAAGAGTGTGTTTATGGGCCTCATTCTTCTCTTTATGTTCTCACTGACACCACCTCATCAAAAATGCATTTCACACCTCAACATTGTTAGAGCTGTGATTTACTCACAGTTGCTACAGTGAAAAGAGGTGAACAAACCCCTCCATGTAATGCAAGTGGTGTGCTGGTGCAGCAAGTGCATCAAAAATCACCCAATTTAAGTGCAAAATTCACAGGCTTGGACCATGCAGTAGCATGAATTATGCCAGGGGAAAATAATACTTGGAAGTGGCCCATGATCCATCCTGAGGAAGAAGTAGGAGCCCCTACTGAATCTGAATCTTTCAGCTGGAAGAAAAATTGTGCTTGAGCACAAATCTATTGATGCTTTTATGACAGAGGCAGTGAACAAGGCCCATCTGAGGAGCATCTTGCTGTTGTGGTCATCAGCTCTGTCTGGGACCACTCACTAAAGCTTTAGGGAAAGGCCAAAAAACAAACCCAGGAGTGAGATTGCACAAGGAGCAGGGAAGGAGCTGTGGTGAGGAAATAATGCTCATCCCCTGCAAGAGCCAGGAAGTTCCAAAGCCTGTGATTAATTTAATGTGCTGTAAATGCTCTATGACAAACATGGGCATCAGCTGTTCTTCTAATCCCTCCTGGAAATTCCAGACAGCCAGACACCCAACACATCATCCCACAAGCTTTCATTTCCAGTTTCAGGATTGAACCTACCAGTGTGACACAAGAAGCTCTCTGGGCTCTTCATGCCCTGAGTTTGGGGAGGAGTCCAGACTCTCAAGTTTTTAGGGATCTAGTTTCTTCTGATGTTCAGCCTAAACATGTTTGCAACCAACATATCACTCATTTCCATACTGGTGGTCCCAAATCTGTGCACAAAGAAGGAGTATATCCTTCTCTCCCATCTTGTACATTTCCAAACCACTGCTGTCCAATTCAGGGAGTAGTTATGGCTTGCACTTGACTTTGAACTTTGTGGCCAAGTGTCTGACACTCCACAAAATTATTTTGGTAGTGCTCAGATTTGACAGTGTCACCCAGTGTTGTGTTATTTGCATTTTTCATTCATTCAACATGTTCTTCAGGTGTCAGGTCAGTTCCAGAGAAACAAAGAATATTTTTCTCTGACCTGTCACTCTGTTGAAGGTACAAGGTGTTGTTTGTGTAACATTGTACCCAGATCCCCACTCCTTTTTTATTCAAACCCAATATTAAATTGCTTGGGGTCCCATTTGGAACATCATTCCCTGCTTGTCCAAGAATTCAGTTATCTTATTGAATATCCATGATTATATATCGCATTAGGGCAACACAATCTGTCCTAAAAGCAACCATATGGGATTTTCTCCTTCTCCCATTCTCCCACTCCCCCCTCGCATCAAACTTTGCTTCCATAAGAATGAGGTCAGCTAATGGGCATGTGGTAGCCACGAGCATCCTGCCCTCCTTACCTCACTTGTGTGAATTTAGGTATTGGTTTTTCCTTCTCCAGTCCCAGGACAGTGGCTTTCAGTTGACAGATTCATTATCCTGCCTTGCTACTGAAGCTGCAGTTTCGTGTGCTGCTGCTGTTAATACCTTCAGTGTTACCCCTTCACTCAAACACCAGTTACTGCTGGGTTCAGTGAGGGGGTAAGCAGGCAAAACTCTCCAGCCTGCATTATACAGGTCACAGAGGATGATCTAATGATCCCCTTGGCCTCAGGGACTCCAAATGTTAAAAGCATTATATGGCACATCCTTTAAAAGGCTCGATATTTTTGGCACTGTCCCCTTTCTCACTGTGATCTTATCAGCCCTCACAAGCCGAATGCTGTAGAAATTTATTGGCTACTTAACATGAGTGGAGGGCACCAAGAAATGCTCTGGGGAGTGTTGCAGATGATTCATATGTGGGAAACCTTCCTCCCCAAGCTGTGCTGAGGCATATCTGTGCAGGATGTGGGAGAGGAGAAGCACCAGGCAAAGACAGCAGGAGCCAAGCTCAAAAAAAAAACCAAAGGAGGTATTTCCCCCACGGTGGGTAAGAGATGAGTGAAAACCTTTGCCAAGGGTGTGAAAAGTTTGCCTGGGGTCCCAGGGAGATTGGACAAGTACTTGGAGGAGCACACTCCAGTGGGATCATTAGGGAGATCATCAGGATAAGGAAATTCTCCAAGCTGGGGGTAGGTTTTGGAGAGAAACACCATGTGCATGTCTCCTGTTTTGACTTCTTCCCCTTGGAGGCAGAACCTGGACTGAATGGACCAGGAGCAGAACTTATATAGGCTGCTGCTTCAAATGCTGCCTTGCAGCTGAGGTGGAATGTGGTTGAGATGATCTTTGGTTTCCTACACCCTTGTGCAGAAGATGAAGGTCTGTTCATCTGCCAACACATAAATGTGCCGGATTTTTTCTGAAACTGCTGGACTTACCTTCCCAGGACACCCACTGCTGGGCAGAGAAGCTGCCCATTGTATAACTTCATTGTTAACATCAGCACAATTAGTCAGGAAATAGGAATTTTTTTCCCATGGAGAAAGTCAATAGAATTTTTTATAAGTACATTTTTATATTGCCAAATTTAATTTGGAGGAAGAGGTCAGAAAACAACATGATTTTTATCCGAAAATGATCAGAGTGCTGGAGCCCCTCTGCTCTGGAGACAGGCTGGGAGAGCTGGGAGTGCTCAGCCTGGAGAAGAGAAGGATCCAGGGAGAACTCGGAGCCACTTCCAGAGCCTAAAGGGGCTCCAGGAGAGATGGAGAGGGACCTGGGACAACGGATGGACGGACAGAACAGGGGGAAATGGCTTCAAACTGACAGAGAATAGGGGGAGATTGGATATTGGGAAGGAATTGTTGGCTGTGAGGGTGGGGAGGCCCTGGCACAGGTTGCCCAGAGAAGCCGTGGCTGCTCGATCCCTGGAAGTGTCCAAGGCCAGGTTGGAGCAACCTGGGATAGTGGAAGGTGTCCCTGTCTCTGGAAGGGGGTTGGAATGAGACGGGCTTTAAAGATCCCTTCCAACCCAAACCATTCCATGATTCTATGATGAAAGGTCTTTTCCAGAGTTTGATGTTCAGGGCAAGCACATTTCCATTTAAATAAATTTTGAAAATAGCTTTTCATTTAGGGAAACAGAAAAGCAAAAAAAAAAAAAAAATAGTTTTGTGTTTTTTTCACTGGCTCTACTGATCTAATTCCAGGATGGATAGTTGTATTCTGACTGATTATTGTAGGACTTGAGCTCCAGTCGGGCAGAACATTCTTTTTATTGGAAAGCATTATGTGATGCTGGTTTCCATTAAGGAGGCAACCCCAAGTCTCCACTTTTCTTGCCCTGCTCTGCAAGAGAAATATTTTCCAAAATTCACTGAAAGACATACAGGAGAATGAGCTGGCATGGTATTTAATATTGATTAAAATTCTGAAAAAAAATAATGTTTTCTATGCTGGTTGCATTCCTATGTTACCTTGCATAGAGATTTTCCTAAGACCCATCACTTCCAAGCTGGGCAAAAATTTTACGGGTTTACTTAGGTCAAAAAGTGACTTCATTCTTTATTACATACATTTCCATTATTATTGAAAAACAAAAGTTTAGTTTAAGAAATACTGTAAATTAATAGCTACGTTAACACATAACCACAGGGTCTTTGTTAAGGGTATGTTCATGAATTGGTTTTTAGAGTCAGTGTGGCTAAAATGGATGAGTATATTACGAAAAAGAGTTGCAGGATTTATTTTGTTTGCAGTTTTCCGTATTGGTAAAAGAAAAAGAAAAGAAATAAGTAAAGCTGGAGGTTTTTTTCTCATAAAAACAAAATTTATGTTTAAAAGTTTAGTTTGTTCCTTAAAGAGCAAACCATTTCAAGCATTTAATTTGTGCATTTCAAAGAATTGTGTTTTTGTTAAAATATCGGGAAGATGAAACCAAATTATTTCTAATCATAAGCAGAGTACAGGTGTGAATGCTCTGTGTTACAGATTGATCTTAATGAGCAAATGATGGCTGTGAAGGACCACATTAAGCACCAAAGTGAGTAACCATTTGCAAAACTGCCTGTTAAATTTTTATTAACCCTTTATAAACTTCGAATATGATGTGTGACCAACATAACTCAGCTTTTCCTTTCATAAACCTCATTGCACTTTATGGGTTGTGATCAGTGCCCTGAGGGAGGCTCAGTGATTCAGCTCTTTCTGCTGGGAAATGAAAACCTTGCAGGTGGAAGGAACTTAATGGTAAATGGGATTATCTTCACGGCAGGTCTTCCAGAGCTATTTGAAGAACAGAGACCTTGAAATCACTGCAGGTATCAACCTCTAGATCCAGTTTTTGCTGCTTTCCACAAAGCATGTGTTGCTCTGCCAACAAAAAGGAGCATAATCCCATTACAGTAAATCCTTTAGGTCTCAGTGACAAAACAAATCAGAGAATCAGAGAATGGTTTGGGTTGGAAGGGACCTTAAAGCTCATCTCATTCCACCCCCTGCCATGGGCAGGGACACCTTCCACTATCCCAGGTTGCTCCAACCTGGCCTTGGACACTTCCAGGGATGGGGCAGCCACAGCTTCTCTGGGCAACCTGTGCCAGGGCCTCTCCACCCTCACACCCGAGAATTCCTTCCCAATATTCAATCTAAACCTGCTGTCTGTCAGTTTGAAGCCATTCCCCCTTGTCCTGTCACTCCTGGTCATTGTTCAAAGCCGTTTCCAGCTCTCAAGTTTTCCCTGGATCCTTCTCTTCTCCAGGTGAACACCCCCAGCTCTCCCAGCCTGTCTCCAGAGCAGAGGGGCTCCAGCCCTTAGTGCATTTTTGTGGCCCTGCAGTTGTTGCCTATCATGAGACAGCTGGGGGTCAGGATTAGTGGCCTCAAATGATGCCTACAGCACTCAGAAGGTACAAATTCAAATGGTTCCTTTTTTCCTCTGAACCCCTGACTTTCTGCTGTGGGGTTTTCCCCATATGTACATTCCCACAAGACCAACAGCCAGACTTGCTTTGCCAGAGCTGTCTCCCCACACAGCAGACCTCCAAGGACAGAGGGTTTGTTTAATACCCACACTTAAGGCAGCATTTGCTGAAGGGTGTTTTTTCCTTGGGACAGTTTGCGGGACTCCAGAAGTCCCTCATGGTGGAGGCACAAGGAGTAGATGGGTGCAGTAGCTTCCCTGTGATCCCTAAATCCTTCAAACTGTGCTTCAAAAGGCAAGTTTATTTTCCTGTTCAAGTACCACTTTTCCATATGCCAAAACCCACTACCTGGAAAAGAGGCCAATTAACACAAAAACATAGAAGACCACATGTTCTCCTTCAGCTTCCAAAAAAACCCTTGTGATAGAGGCTGTTTGCTCACCTTCCCACTAATCTCAGAGGTCTTTTAGATGAGGTCCCAGCCCGGCTGCTGCCTGGAAAGGACTCAGCATCATTCCCCAAATAGCAGCAAGCTTCCTTGGAAAGCTCCATGTGCCACTTTCCTCCCACTCTCCCTTCTCCTGTCCCGTGGTTCCCCCTTTCACCCGCCCTGGCTCCTGCCCTTCAAGCCATCCTCCTCCCTCCATGCCCAACCAGGAGAAGCCACAATTTAACAGCACTGGCAGCAGGAGCTTTCAGAGCAGCTTCCCTCTAAGCCACGCTCTCCCAGCTCCAGCAATTCCCACATCCCCCATCAGAACCAGGGCCCCTTGGCACGAGGCATGTGAAGACATGGTTTCCTGCCTCGGAGAAATTCCCTCCCCAGAAACAAGAGCCTGAAGAGCAAAACACAGCTGCAAATGGCACTTGGAGCCTCGGGAGGCCAGGCTGGAGGAATAAGCAGCACCTTGGGCTGGGAAGGCCCTCGTACACTTTTGCAGCTATGTAAACAACAGTCAACTGCTCCTTTTGGCCGGGCTGGAGACCGATGGCATAACAGGAAATTCTGGTGGATGATTTTCTTTTTTGGAAACCACATGAAAGCTAACCAAACTCTCCCAAAACAGAGGAAAGATTCTGACCAGGAGCAGTCGGAGGATGAAGCAGAAGTTTTAAAGGCGGTTGTAATCCAGTCTAACTCCGGGCACGGCCTTTGCCAGCAGGTTCCTGCTGGGGAAAACAGGCTCCTCAGCTGCTCTGGGCAAACCCCTCTCCAGCAGCTCATGTCCTTGGTGGGTGACACAACCAAAAGTGGGACAGCAGCAAGGAAAAGTTGGTCTGGGAGTTACCAGGGTGAAGATAGCAGAATAAAAGTGACTGCCCTGCCCTGGTGGTGTAGTTCCAAAGAAGCTGTGGATCTGAGGAGCAGAAAAATATTGGAGCTTCAGGGGCTGCATGCAACTTTTTCTTTTCTCCAGGGGCTTTTTATGGGGACTAAAACCAGCTCCCCAAAACAGCTGATTTGACAAGGCAAGGTGGTTCAGTTTGTAACTCCATTAATCCTCACCCTGCACACAAACCAGGAGTATCTACTCAGCCCTGAGCAGGCTGGTGGCTGCCGGGGTTCCTCTTGGCCCAGTTAGAGAATCAGCAAGGGAAAAAAAATTAAAAATAAAAATTAAAAAAAGGTTTTTCTTCAAAGCCAGTAGTGCCCAGCCAAGAGGCTTCCACACACAAGTGGCTTCTGAAACACGAACCAACCACAGAGGTCTCAGCTCTTCTCACAACTCAAGTGTGTGGGCTCAGCTGGAAACCCTGCTCCAGTGAAGGCTCTCCCTGCTGAACTCTGGCCAGCAAGCAGAGGAGCCCGACACCAGACCCTGGGAAGGAGGCACACCGGGTCTCCCAGGCCACTTCCCAGAGCCCCGTGGCTTCGTATGGGGTCAGGGTGGGCAGGGAAAGGGAAGGGCTGCCTCTGGGAAGGGAGCAGCCACCACAGCTGTGAGCGAGGACATCCTCTCCAGCTGCAGAGACCCTTGGACCCAGGAAGTTTCCATGGGTCAGGACTTTGCAGGCTGCTCTGCAGTGTTTATTTGGGTTGGCTCAGGAGCTTCCCAGAGCGCATGTTTACTGGGGCGGACACACCACGCCAGGGCTGGAGATGTGCCCTGCATGTCTCTATCCCAGAGGTAGCTCACCATCAGGAAGTAGGGGTCCCCATGATGCATTCACGTTTAATATACGTTGATTGAAGTCTTAAATAGATCCAGCCACAACCCTGGAAACTTTCTTTTGAGGAGCAGATCCCGTCTCCAAAGTGCAGCATTCAGCAAGCTGAGGCAAATGGTCTAGGCTGGGTTGTAAGACATGAGCTAACTGCCAGCTTCTATTTCCATCTGTGAATGCAACGGAGCCAAAATCAATAAATCATCATCATTGCCACCAAGAATTTGGTTTTATTGGATGATAATATATTTCCTACTGGTGAGACCATGTACCAGCAGCTGGAAGAGGAACAAATGACTATTTACATTGCAGAGCGGGGAAGACAGAGGAAAGAAATAAGTAAACATATCACATATGTTATATGGAGATTACTGTGGGGTTAGTCTCCATTATGACATCTACCTCGGAGGGGAGGGGAAGAGGAAGGTGACTCATAAATGTCCCAATACTAAGTGAATTATTCCATCTCTTCACTGCCCTGTATCTCACATGTACACGGATCCCTTCTTCTCCCCTCCTATGCAAACACAGCACATGGGCCAAATGTGTAACTTCCAGATCTTTGGATGCAGCGGGGGCTTTGCTGAAGGACAGAGCTATTGAGATCCCCAAAACAGTGGGGCTAAGGGCATTAGGTTCTCCCTTTGAGTACCAACATGTGAGAGGATCCAAGCACGTGCCTTCAGGAGTCCCTTGTTCTCACCTCAGAGAGATGGGGTACCCATAGAAGTATTGCAAACAGCAGGGGGGTTTGGTGGGAGAGGGGCCATGGGAATGGCTTCAAAGCCACTGAGCCTGCAGGGAGCACCTGTGCTCAGCCCTGTCTTCACCACGTGCTCCAGGTCTCCAGATTGTTCTTTCTGAGGTTTCTCTTGCTCATCTTTGGTCTGCAGGGTCTATGCTGCCTTCTTCCCTCAGGCAGGATGTGTCATGGGGGCAGACAGCAAAGCATCTGTTGTAGAAACCAACCACTTTCCTCATGGAATTGAAGTGTCGTCTATACTGAAGTCTTCCTGGGAACGGGGAATTTTTGTTTGATTAAAGTTGTTATTCCACTCAGCTCTTCTTTTTCCATTTTTTTTTTTTAATAGAAAGCCTAATATAAATATAATACAATGCACAGCCAACACATCTCAGTGCTCAAAATGTATTATCCACCCCTTTTAATACAAAGGCCTTCTCAGGAGACAACCCCACCTTCCCCAAATGCAGCCCTGAGGTCTCTGAGCACCTTCCCTGCACCATGAGGAGGCCTGAGATCCACACAGTGGGGAGAGGTGGTGCTGGCTGCTCCATCCTTGCTGCACTGGGAATCAGTGCCATTTCCAATCCTGCCTCCCCTGCTTCTGACCATTAGGTCTTGGCCTCCTAAACGGGCTTTCATCACCCAATTAGACACAGAGCAACCTCCCGCTACTTAGTTGTATTTGGCAGAGCGAACACACACAGAGCAATAATCTATAGAGCTCTGCCTGGATCAGCACGTGCTCTGGAGGAGAGGTTTGGCAGCCTGGCCCTCCAGCCACATCCCCCTTCTGCATTCAGCTGCCTCCACTGGTCACTGCTGACCAGCAGCTCCTCAGCTCCTTAAAAACAGCAGTAACTCCCTTGTTTTTGCAGCGCGGTCCCAGCTCGTCGCTCCCATCTGCTCAGAGTGATGGGAGGAGCTGATGTCACCCACTTCCTACTGTGCCACAGGACAGCTCGGCTTCGGGATCCCCTCCTGCTCAAAGATGGGCTGGAACATGATACACATCCCACTGTACAAGGCGCTGGGATGGAGGTTCTCTAAGCAAGAAAAGGAAAAAAGGCACTATTTTCTGGATGTCTGAGGTGCTCCCACAAGTGAAATTCCAAGGGTTGGTGTTCCAGCACTCAGTTATCTGAGGTTTCTGCAGAGTTCCTCCAGCTAATTCTGCAGGGTTGATATGGTTCCCAGAAGACTGACTTACACCTGGATAGGGAGATGTGGCTGTGCCTGTGTGATGCACAGCCAGATCTGCCTTTCCACTGCTCTCAGCAGGATGGGCTGGATCTGCCACCCCTCCCCAGTGAGGAGACATGGACATGGAGGGTCAAGCAGAGCTGTTAGATGGGACATTCATACTTTGCACTGTGCTGTGGCTGTGGAGCACGTCTGGGTTTGTCTGTGGTGAGATCACAGGGCTTTTCTCTCCCCAAAACCCAGGTTTTATGTGATTAGTCTGGCATGGCTCAGGGGTGAAGATCCAGGCAAATCAGCAGAGATTGAGAGAAGTCTGCTGGACTCTGTTCCTGCTCTATCCAGTCCTTGGAATGAGTCAGTGCTGGCCACATCCATCCCCAAAAATACAGATCCTGTAGGCCAATAGTCACCTGGATCCTGGAGAGCTGTATCTTGTGTGTCCCAGGGCCAGAAGAAGGTTATGACCATGTGGTGACAAGGAGAGCAATGCCACACCACACACTCCCACAGTCATCCCATCACATGGACTCCATGTCCAGTGTAATATCACCTCCTGGTTTAAATCCAAAATACAATACAAACTGGTGGGAGTGAGCACAGGCTTCATCTCCACAACAGGTGCAAGGCTGAGCAGGGGAAAAACAAAGCAGCAGTTATAAAATCTTCTGGAGAAGGGAGATCACAAGGCTCCAGGGACCCTTTGTGCCTGAGGAGCTATAGGAAGGCAGGCAGTAATAAAGCAGACCTGGGAATAACCATTATTGAGGTGAAGCAGGTCATGGGGAACAGACCAGCTGCAACACTTGATGGGCACACAAGCATCCAGCACTTTGGGAGTATCCAAGAGTCCCTCTGCAAGGGATTTTTGAAACTAAATTTTGCCTAAATGTGGTTTCAGGTACCAATGTCCATATCTGGGTCTCATTCTCCCCAAAACCAGAATTATGTTGCTACTATGCACAGGTGTATATACACCTTGTAGGTCTGTTGCAAGTGGTTTCTAACCCATTGATGATTTCAGCTCAATTTGGCACGTGAGTAAAACTTTCAAAAAGAATTTGGCGTCTGGAAATTTTTTTTTTTTAAATGTTTGGAGGAGAGAGATCTTATTTCTGGCCTGGGTGAGTGAAAAGTTCAGCCCTTAGGAGGCACAAGAGTCCACATTGCCACTGCTCAGGGCAGTGGGACTCTGCCAACTCTTCTCCCTTCCAGACCCACCTGATAGAGAGAGCAACGAGGGGGCAGGACAGGAGGAGGGAACGGCAGCATTGCATGTTAATGAAGTTGGGTAACAATAATTGTTTTATTTATAAGCATCCCCCACCCCTGTTGAATCGCTCAGGGCACTGCACAACAACCACAAAAACAATTGCTCATTAATTAAAACCACACCAACCTCCCCAAGATTAAAACAGATGGATAAACACATCATATGATATAATATCTCAGGAACTGGGAATGGGAAGGGACCACCTGTACCAGCCGGCTCGGGCAGGCAGAGGTTCAGCCCGTGCCTCCCTGGAGTTCTGGTCTCACAGAACTCACCAGGACCCCAGAAAACATCAGAATCTACATCCTACGGGCTGTTGTGTCCCCCCAAAAAAACAGGAGAGCATTACTCATGTCCTAAAGCTCTGCAGTAGCCTAGAAATATCAAATATCTTGGAGGTACCAATTCCCTGCATAAAGACAAAATAAACCCCCTCTTTTTCCTGTCAATCCTTCTGCCTGAGCTGGGATGGAAGGAAATGCCCCTGTTTCAGTTTTGGGGAACAACACTATCCTCATCCTCAGTCTCGGTGCAGTCCTTCAGCCTGGCACTGTCCACTCCACCCTGGAGCCTCTCTGGAGCTGCAGAGGAGTTCAGGAGAAAAACCCAGAGGAGGTGCACAGCTGAACTGTTCCTTGTGGAGTCTGCCAGGTCCTCTAAGTACCTGCAGCTTGGGACTGAGGGAAATATAACACATGGACTTAACAAGTCCCTTCCCAGCCCTTCAGTGCTCCACGTGTTGTTCATCTCACCATGTCCAGCCAGTTGCAAGCACCATGGTTTACCTCCAGATTACCTCCACTAAATAAGAGAAACTCCATTCAATCCATCCACCCCAATAAACCCACAGCCATTGAGCCAGGCTTGCTCATACGTGATTTAATCAACAAAGCAACAGTGGTGCAAGAAAAGAGACTAAAAAATCCATCATCCCCAAAACCCATGGGCTCCACCTCTGTCCCTTGAGTGCAGTGCCCCGTGGCAGCCAGGACTGAGCTTTCCCCCTGCCTCTCTTCACCCAACCTTTCACTCACTGCAGCCCTTATTTGAGGGTTGTTCCTGCAGCCGTGTCCCAGGGGGCCTGTGAGGGGCTGCCAATGTTTTCAGAAAGGTGAGGACGGGCTGAGCCAGCGCTCCTGACTCACGGAGGCAGCTGGAGACTCTCCCCAGCCAGCTGGAGGGTGGGAACAGCTCATCCAAGGCTGGGGACACAGGGTGTGGGCTGAGCAGCACCCAGGGATCAGCCACATCTGGGGAGGAGGCGGTGGGGGCTCAGGCACAGCTGTCCTTGCAGCACCAGGCATGGAGAGGTGGTGGGTGCTGACCACACGCCTCTGGGAAGGCACCTTTGTGGAAGAGGGGGAGGAAAGCCCTCTGGCTTCATGTCTGCTGCAGTGTTGCAGCCCAGCTGGGGTTTTGGAGGAGGACAATTTGTCAGGACCTTCCAGCCCAGCTTAGCCAGTCGTCAGTTTTCTCACCTCAAGGTGCCCAAGGTAGAGGGTGAGCCAAGGAAAGACCCCAGCCTCACACAGACCACGAACACAGCGCTTTGAGCACAGGCTGGGGACACTTTAGCCCTGATTTATGCTGCATAAATTTAGACCTTTGCTTCTCATTTGGCCCTTCCCAATCTTATGTTAGTGTGTGTTACTGAGCAAATGAACTTAATGAGTTGTTGAGAGAAATTCTGGGTACTGCACCTTGGGCATCCGTGTCTATGTCTTGGAGGAAAAAAAGAAAGAGCACTGGGGATTAGTTTGCAGGAGGAAGCATTTGTCTGCTCATCCTCCCAGGATGGTTTGGCAATGGAAAGAGCAGGTGTTCCTCCACCATTGCACGGGGCCACCTTGTCCCCATCATTGTCACTTGGGATTTGAATGTCCCAACAGCCCACAGACACCAGTGGAACTTTCTCAGGGAGCTTCATGCTGACCAACACCTTTCAACCAAATCACCCAGGATACCTGGGAAATTCTTCACTTGGAAAAGCTTCTGCTAATGTGATTGACCTTAGTTTTACCTGGACCCTTGTGGAAATACACCACAGGCTTTGCCTGAGGCCAGGGATTTCTCTCCTCTCAAGCATATGTATCCCTGCCCATGAATCCTGACCCACTGTGCCATATTCTCACCAAATCTAAGCAGTCCCCCTTTGGGTGGCACACAACATCACAGCCCTAACTGGGTGATCCTTATCATATCTATTCCAGGTTCCAGAAGGAAGGGTGGCTCAAGCCCTCCAGAGGAGCACAGCCCTTGGCATTCATCTTACTCCACAATGCTTGTCCTTCTCCGATGGATCTCCCTTGGAGAGGGACCAGATGTCCCCAACTCCATTTAGGGTTCGTGGGAGACAAGGAGATCCGAGCTGTGGGAGGGCTGAGACAAGTCACACAAGCCAATGTGCAGCCCAGTGGAGCTGCCTGGGATATATGCCTGAATAGCCAAGGTCAGAGTCTGGCCCAGGGATATTAATCCTCATTCCTCTGATGACATACACGGCACTGTGTGGCCACAGCACAGCTGGGGAGCTGCTCTCTTATCAGCTCTCACTCCTGGAAGGCTTCTCCAACTCTTCCCCTCAAAGGCTAAATTTCTGACCCAACACAGAGCTCCACACAACCTCCGAGGAGCCAGTGGCCTATCTCAGGGCTGGATTAGTCCCCTCAGGAAATTACTGTGGGTCCTGACCGATCGCCAGCGGACCCATCCAAAAAAAGAATAATACAGCTTTTCTGCAGACAACTCTATCTTTGCTACATACCAATCCCATGACAAACCAGTTGGCACGGGAACGCAAGCACGAAAGCAATTTGGCTTCCCTCCTTCTCATGTTGACAGCTTTAAAGCCGCTCTCTTTAAACTCACCTCCCGTAGGTGGTTCGGCAGCAGAGCCAAAGGCTGTGATTACACTTCCAGAATGTTTGTTAGCTGCAGGTCCCCAGGCACTGAGTTCTGGAAAATATTTTTCAAGCGATGTCCTCAGGGTCAGAGGCAGGTTCTCTGGCTTGTTCCTGGCTGACTTCACACTGGGGTATGCATGCTGCAGCCAGGGTGTTTTTTAGGACTCAGAGGCAGACAGATCTGATAGTCTCTCTGGTACCTTTAGATCCCATCCCAAAATCAGGAGGATTCTCTTGCTCCCCACACGGACGACTGAGAACAAAGCGACCGGCGAGGCTCCCAGGGCCCATCAGATAAGGCAGACACGTCTTTCTGAACTTCATTACCAAGAAAGCTGTGGTCTAACCCTGTCTTTCTGAACTTCATTAATAAGAAAGCTCTGGTCTAACCCTGCTTGGCTGGTCATTGCACCCCACAGCATGGGAGTGGCATTGATAACAAGGAGAAAAGGTTTTGGGAGATGTAGAGAGGGTAATAGGAGTGAAATTTAATTGCAGCCAACAGGATGAAACACCCTTCGGGTACCCACCAGCACTGAGCCTGGATCACTGGCCCAGATCATCCAAGAAAGAAATTCTCCACCAAAACAGCCTCCAGCCATTCCCAGCATCCTGCTGTGCACAGGTTTGCTGCAGTTGGATGCAAATACCCCGAAAGCAATTAGGACCCCAATCTTGTGCCATTTTAGGTCTAATCATCACTACATCGACCACAGCTTCTACTGCAGGACATCTCTGCTCCTTGGTGAGACATGGGTTTGAAATGTGGGAACCCAGCTCAGGCTCAGACTAAGACTGGTCTGGGTTGGATGTCCTCTCTTACAAGCTGGGTGGTTTTGTACCTTTAGGGCATTGTTATATTCCTGTCAAACTCAATCACTGAAGTTAAACCTGTGCTTAGTGCTGAAAACTTGTATTCTCACGAATAACAAAAAGACAAACCCTTAAAAAACCCCTCCAAAGGGTTGTTTGTCTTAGAAAGAAGGGAAAAAGATGAGGACATGGCAGAGTGGATGCAGAGGTCTGTGGCAGGGACAAGGGCTTTCTCCATCAAATTTAAAGGTGGCACACTCAAAACCAATAAAAAGAAACACTTTTCTACCCAGTCCATGCAACCAAGCTGTTAAATTCCCAGCCTTGAAACTAAACAGTGTCTCATTTTACATACACCACCCAACGAGCCTCAGTGCTACCTCCCAAGTCTTAAGTCATATCACTGGTGACGCTGGAGAAGGGAATGAGAAAAAGGAAACAGGCTGACATATCTGATCCATGGAAATCATGGTCACAAATGGCTTGGCTGAGAAGCCAGTTTGGAGGGGAACAGCTTTGCATGAGCCACACGTCGTTCTGGCTGTGCTCCCACAAGACCTGTGCACCTTCACTAAATGTGGATTAAAGGGGAAAACCTGTTCCTTGAAATGGGTACAGGGCCAGGCACCAACCAGAGGAGCATCCATGGCATCTGAGTCACTTCAGTTAAAAAATTAGCACAAGGAGACCAGTGTAAAATGTGCTGTTCAGTGGGATACAGTGATGGTCACACACTTGTGGCTATTTGGGATCACATCCCTTGGTTACTCCTTTGCAGCACTGAGATCCACCTATGGAAAAACCCAGTGTCCCGTTTCTCTCCTCTTCCAGTTCCTACACAAAAGGAATATAGATTTTTTTTTTTTTGCTCTTTTACTCTCTCAATTCTATTCACATTGTTATTCAAAGAGGATCATAAATTTCACAGCAAAACCAGGAATTCTTCTGGGCCAGAATGGCATCACGAAGCATAACTTTTGCATTTTACAGTCTGGTCTCATCAACACCAGGTTTCTGGCTGCATATATTGAAGTTCTGGGTTTGCTTTGTATGCAGAATTAGCTCTGAGCAGAACCTGTGCACTGACACGTCTCACTTGATGCTGGAGCACGAAGGAAATAGTTGGAAGTGGAAAAGTTATTGAGACTACAATCAGAATGATCAAAGCTAAAGGCAGAGGCAAACTCTGCCAGGAAGGGTAGTTTTCCCACCTGGAAGGCACTCTGACCTAATCCCACAAGTTACATACCACTGGCTCATCTCCTCCAGTTATCCAGTAATTGGGTGGGAGGGAGAAGAGAGAGGGATCTCCCAAGAGCCTTGGGCACCTGGGGCTGCTTTTTCTGTATGTGATTGACACATACACACACACACATAAGACAGTTTGTAGGCAACCTGTGGTGTTCTGAAGATGCTAAACAGGATCAACATCCCCTGTCTATTCCCTCCTCACTTATTTTCCACCTGTGTGTTTATTGTCCAAAGAAGCTCCATAAAGAGCTTGGACTTTTATCTCCTGTGTCAGGGGATCCAGCAATTTGGTAGCTTGCAGCAGCCTGGAGCCCTCTGTCTCCATCCTTGAGTCCACCAGAGCATGAAAAATACATCCAGGCTCTCCAGAAGCCATGTGAGTGCTTCCTCCTTACTATAACTCACATTCAGAAGATTTTTTTTGTTCACAAACTTTCCTCTGGAGTCCTCTTCTTAAACACAGATTGCTTGTAATATCCCTGACGTTTATTCATTGCATCTCTAATAACTATTAATATTCAAGAGGTCACATTAAGAGCCTGGTGGGTTTCCAGCCACAATTACCCTGCTTTGTTTTACTTACTTGTCACAGAGCTGGTCTAGGGGGTTATGTTTGTTCTGCTGAAAGAAAGCTTTATGGCATGTTTCAGGGCTGACATTATGACACTAGTAGGCCAGACAATCTGTCGTTGGAAAGAATTTCTGCAAATCCCCAAAGTTTTTCTGCATTTCTATGCTGTCATCTAAAAAGCAGCATCTGCTCTGTAAGGCTGCCAGAAGAAGGTCATATTTTTATTTTTACCAATAAAAGTAAAGGATGAGCCTGTGGTTCAGGCACTGGATGAGCTTTTGGGCAGCCCAGGGTTTGCTTCCCAATTCAGCCACGACTTTGGGCAGTGGGCCCAGCTGGGGATGGGTACCTTCCCCCATTTGGAAAGCAAGGAAGTGCCTTCCTTCCCCTCTCAGAGCATCATGGAATCATAGAATTATTAGGGTGGGAAGGGACCCTAAAGCTCATCTCATTCCATTCCCTGCCATGGGCAGGGACACCTTCCCCTAGACCAGGTTGCTCCAAGCCCCGTCCAACCTGGCCTTGGAGACTTTCAGGGATGGAGCAGCCACAGCTTCTCTGGGCAACCCGTGCCAACCATTTTGTCAGAGTGGTTCCCCCACACCTCTCCATACCCTTAATGTCTTTTTCTAGTGTGGCTTCTGGGCAGCAGTTACCTTCCTTACTATGTATATAGACAAAGAGGATGAAGATGGTCCAGCACCACAGTCACCACCACTGGTCACTGCATCCCTCCCACCCTCATTTGGTCCTGCTCCCTCTGGCTCCTCTGTATCTACCTGTTCCCAAGCTGCACTAGTTTTTTTTCTCCTTCCTCCTAAATTAAGTTTTTCCTCTTCATTTGGCCTTGCCACAGCTCTGAAAACAAACAGCTCACATTAAAAACGTTTCTAAGGGAGTGTTATTTTCATGCCATCTTTCCTAATGGCATCTCTGTTGGAAACTGTCAGTTGAAGGCCGTTTGACACATCCCTGGCTGTCACACACAGAGGAGAGCCAGAAAACGGGAACCTTCTTTCCAAAGGAGATGAGATTTCAATGGAAGTGTCAGTTTTTAACTTAAGTCTTCTCAAATATTACATTCACAAAAAAGAATTCACCCACAGCTGCACTTCTAAGAGACCAAGGGACTGATTACATCTGTCATGTGGATAATATATTGCCCTTTGAATGATAGGTGTGTACACGAACTTGCAGAGCATCTATGACCAATGGAGTGACTTCAAAGGTGCTGGTGGGTGGCTGTGGTGGTGGTGGGCTGGGCTGGAGGCAGGGGAGAGCCCGGGGCTTTCGCTACCTCAGGTGTTTCCAATAAATCTCATGTACTTCACACAAAGATGCTTTAAAGCCCTTTGACAGCCTCAGCATTTTAACACCTATTTTCGATTGGGCAACGGCCACTATTTGTAAACAGGTTAAGAAAATGGTATAAGTGAGTTGCATTCATGTTTTAAACAGAAAGTGCAGCACTTCAAATGCAAATAGGAGACATCCTGTCTACGAGGACGTTTAGCCAATTGCTTGATGCATGTGGTTTCAAAGATGGTTGACTTCTATCCAAAAGACACAGATGGGATGACTTAGACACAAACAGCTTTTAATTTACCACTTGTGTTGTGTCTTTACTTTACCTGCTGCTATTAGAGCAGTGAGGCTTCAAACACAGACCTGGAAAGAGCATTCCTGGTTAGAGTTCCTGGTTGGACACGTGAGGAAATTGTCCTTGAAGTGGCCCTTCTGCACTGAGATGCCACAGTCTCCACAGTCAAAAAAACCCCAGAGAAATAGAGTAAACCAGGTCCCCTGTGCAATAGGCAATTCCTCTTTTAATTTAAAACACGGTTCAAAGGTTCAATATTTTAACACTGAGGGACACAGTTGTAGCCAAAAATACTCTGCAGGATTCAGTAGAATATCCTCCTCCTGTTTTATTCCCTCTAAACAGTGGCACAGGTCTCTTGCAAAACCTATTAAGAAACAAGGTGAAGTTTCACACCATTTAAGTATTAAGGCAGATGGGTAATTCATACTCAAGATATCCACATACTTCTAGGGGTGATCCAAAGTCTGCTCAGCTCCACGGAAAGAAGAACCATAGAAACCTCTGTGAGCTCTGGGTTAAGCCCAGCAGGCATCTACTGCAAAGGGCAAAGCAAAAGCCAGTTTATTCAGTTGCACTAAAACAGACAAAATAGATAAAAATAAAACGTATGAGTTACCAGTCCACGTGTCTACAAGGGGCATAAGTTTCCATCAACCTCTTTGCCTCAGGGACATGAAATAATTGTGATTCTTATGTGCCAAAAAAGCCCTGTGTAAATATTGCTCATTGCTAAACAAAACAAAAGGTTGTTTGACCAAATCAGATGTGACAAAACAAAAAGAACACCACAAGGAAGTAAACATGTGAAGTCCACATTTTCTGAGGGACTCTTGAAAAATGCTCTAAATGAATATTTTGGAGCTTGGTTTTGTGCAGGTGTTAGGAAGTTTTATACTCAGAATGCCTGGAATATTTTCTCCACTACAGGGAAATTAATAAATACTAGTATGCTTGAGTCTTTTGTGCCAATACTAACCATTAACTTTTGGCTTCAAGCCACGACTGTCTACTTTGCAGTGGATTCTGCCACCAAGGGAAAGGTCACTACAGGCCTGTACTTTCTTCTCATTAGTGTGTTCCAAAATAATTAACAGAAGTTGTTCAGCAGATGGTTCCCTTTCTGTCAGCAAGTACCTACAGTTTAATGGGTTATGCTGGATTCCTCACTGTCAGTGGGTGAGGCTGGAAGGAAAATTAAAATGTATGATCTTTGATCCACCCACTTGTAATTAGTTCTTCGGGTTTTACAAAATAGAAAATATAAAGGCAGTGGGAGAGGGGAAATGAAATCATTATAAACCAAGAGATCAGCAGCAGCCATGTATAGCTGTGATTACGTTATCCAACAGCATTGCTACACAGGCATGGAGTTGTAATTGTTTCAGCTGGGGATTTGAAGATTTACTAATTGTATGTTTTTCGGTGTCCTAGCCTGGAGATTCAGCAGGAAACCACAAAAAAATAGGAGATGCCTGTGTTTGTAAACTGACAATGATGATCCCTCCGTGCCCTCACAGCAGCCAGAGGCCCAAGCAGGAGAGGATGAACAAGCAGCCAAGCTCTTTGCTGCAATCAGAGGGGAAAAGTATCGTATCCTTGCCCCAGGAGTTTACATTGTCAGCAAACAAAGACTGGTCAGGAACTGGGATCACTAACTCCATTTACAAAGGGAAAACCAAAACTCTCATCAGGAATTTAAGGGTTGCCTCCTCAAAAAGCCTGAAACGTTTTCCATTCAGTTAAAGGCACCAGGGTGTAGTCAGCTGCACATTCCACCTCCCTGCAGCCCCGAGGGATCAGTCTCACCTGAGCTCAGCTGTGTATTCCAGACCCCTCTGCCTCATCCAGAGGAGGGTCTGAGTCACTCACAGAGCCTGTGCCTCTCCATCTCCTCTGGCTGCAGGAGGAAGCCTCTGCACAAGACGTCACACTGACAGAAACACTCCAGTTTCCATGGAAAAATAATAAAAAATTAGCCCATCCTCATTATTATTGTCATCACTTCTTCTATTCTTAGCTCCACTCCCACAGGGCACAGGAATCTGTAATGTGACAGGCCAGCACCCCAATTCTGTGCATTTTTTCCTGGTGCTGTCACAAAAGAGACTTTCAAGGAGGTTTGTCAGGAGTTCTGGGAGGTACCTGTGTGCTTTGATTGCTTCCTCCAAGCATGGGGGAGCACAAAATCCAGCACATGTGCAACAACGAACATCAGCAACCTGTGCAAAGCTTCTGGACACTGAATGGGAAGTGGCATGAGAGCAGGAGAAAGGACAAAAAGGGCTGGTATGAATGAGTTTGGGAACCATCTGGAGTGACATGGTGAAAGCCACATGCTGGCACAGAGACCTTTGCAGGAGCTTTGTAGGTGGGAATTGTAGTAGACAGAGATGATGTTACAGAGATAGGAAGAGCTTGGATAAAGTTGTGACTCCACTGGTGGCCAGAAGGAACCACATCTTTGAGGAGAGCTGCAGAAACCACCAGTAGGTGTTGGCTGTAGGTTTGAAAAGGGCTTGCAGGTCCAAATGCTCCAGAGCTGCAACATGAGGATCAAACCCTGTGTGACGTGGAGAGATGAGGTGAGAAGCACCAAGGTCCAAGGGAAGGGGTGAAACACAGAGCTGGGAGAGCACAGGGGCACCACATCACCATGGGCAATGCTGAAAGAGGAGGACATGTGCTGATGGTGGGTTCAGAATGGATTTTATGGAGGATTTGACAAGCCCAACCCATGGCCAAGCCTCAGACTTGGCTCCCAGTGATGGACAGGGAATGAGACAGGCAGCAAAAGTTATATTCATAGAATCATAAAATAGTTTGGAGGCCATCTAGTCTTCCAATAAGCAAGGACATCTTCAATTAGGTCAGGTTGCTCAGAGCCCCAGGCAACCTTACCTTGAGCACTTCCAGGGATGGCACATCCATCACCTCTCTGGGTGCCAGTGCCTCACCCCCCTCACTGTAAAAATTCTTCTTAATATCTAATATTCCTATATTCTTAGATACATATTCTTAAAATAGGGGAAATCTGTTCACACTGACTGCACTTTAAACACACAAAGACTTCACAGCTGCCTGGATGCCTGTAATGGCACTGGGGATTGAGGGAAACCAAGGAAATCTAGAGGGACATTTGGGATCTTTGCACTGAGGACCTAGTTAGCTAATGAGAATGTCTTTGACATTGTCTTCCGTAGTTACAATTTGAAGACAAATCTTTCCTTTTGTTTCTGGGAGAATAAAAAATATCCCTTAGGGACCTGTGGTATTGGTAAAAAAAAAATACAAAATTTAAAAAAGCTTTTTGCTGAAAAAAATAAAACTAATTTAACTCTTGTGCTCATGCATTCAGAGAAGAGGGGATGGTTCTGAATGATTCGGAGCTTAGTGAAGCTGCAGAAATAACCATAGTGCTTTCTTTGGGATAAAAGGAAGAAGCAGCCACGCATATATACAGTTTCATGGAGCAAAGAAATGAGAGCCTAGAACAAAATCATCTACACAGCACAGAAAAAACAGACAAATCAAAGCAGGGCTTTGAAATATCTGAATAAAAGCCTTTTTTTGAAAGCACTGTCTACAAGAGACTTGATCCTGAGCATATCCTGGGCTCTCCATACTCACAAGGAGCTCTTGCCTCCATTGCTTTCTCCTCCCAATCCGCACTAGCTGTTTTCCCTCAGAATCAGCTCACTCTTCAGGGAAAAGGTTCTCATAAGATGACAAGGATCCCTAGTCATGCCTGAACCCAGAGCCTGTGCTGCTCAGACCTCTGTGGCTGGAGAGGAAGGAAAGGGCCATGGGCTTCCATATGGAGCCAAAGCCACTAGAGGGAGTCGATGTGTTTGCATGGTTCACACACCCATTCATCTCTTTCTCACTCTCTCCTTGGAAGAGAACAGGAGCAGAAAGGGAGGAAAACACACCGGGAAACTGCTCAACTCCCACCGGTGCACACTGCGGCAGCTCCACTGACTTCAGTGTTTCCAATGTGCGGGACTGCTCCGGGTTTCCAGCAGCGTAGCTCAGCAGAAAATGGTCTGTCGGAGTCCTCAGGAATATTTATGGAAGTCTCGAGATCCCCCAGGAGAAGCAAGGGAAAAATGAGAGTCCAGAAAAGGCTGGATGGTGGATATGATGGAAAGATTATTCATACCTACGGGGAAATACTGGAGGGATCTCGTTTTAGTTCAGAGAGGGGAAGGCTGAAGCAAGGTACAGGGCAATGGACTTCTTGTAAAGAAAAGGTTGTTTTAAAATCCTCAAGCCTCACTTGCTGCCCATGGCCAATGTGAGAAGAAGGGCTGATGGTTTCTCACCCTCCACCTCAGGATCCAGAAAGGCTCACTGCAAAAAGACAAGGCAGAAAACCTCTTGTGATCCCCCAGCCCTGCACTTCTATCAGTTTTTGCACTGTGTACCACAACCTAAACACCAGAAAGCTTGTGGAGCAGTGCAGTTTTCTGTGTTCATCCACACAGCCAGCTCTTCGGAATTCCCTTTTGGAATGACCACTGTGATTAGCAAAGAGGCAAGAATGTGCTTTGGCACATGGAGTTCACTGAAAGCCACAGGGCCAGTTAGCCATTCTTTCCTCTGTGCTTCATGACAGCCAAATTCCATCCTCTCCCAAGGGGCAGCACACACCACATTGTCCAGCAGTGCTTCCCAAACAGTGACCTTCCCGGCAGGGAGGAGCTGTTCTGCCTTTTCACTGCCACCATGGGACCAGCACAGGATCACAGCATCTCCTGAGCTCAAAGGGATCCACAAGGATCATTGAGTGCAACTTCCTGTCCTGCACAGGACAACCCCAAAATTCCCATCTGAGAGCAATGTCCAAACACTCCTTGAGCTCTGTCGGGTTTGGGGCTGTGGCCACTGCCTTGAGAAGGAAGGTTTGCAGGATCAAGAAAGGCTACAGAAACTCTGAGACAGAGAGACCCCTCCTTATGTTCCAGTTTTGGGCTATGAGGACATCAATGTCCTCTGCAGGTTGTCTGCAATCGATGGTGACAAAAAGATGGTGTCTGAAAGCTGCTTTTATGAGCACCCAAAAAAGGGTCTGAAAGCAGGACTGTGCCTTTCCTTACTATAAATATGAAGCAATCTAATTATTCTGTTTGTGCAAAGGGAATTCAAGCCATTCGGGGAAGTGATGTCAGGAATGTCCTTGTGACAAATGAGGTTTTCATCAGAATATGATGATTTCAAACTGGAGTTCCTGGAGCAAAGTGTCAGTTTCAACGAAGTTTTTATCTTAGGAAAATTTCTTGGGTCTAGCTCATTATTTCTCATGAGTTAAAGGCTATCCTGAAAACCCCTTCTGAGGGACTCAAGGAAATGCTCTTTGCTTGACATCTGGTGTCACATCTACTGCTCCTCTTGTCAAGGCTCAGCTGATTACCAGGAATCTAAATGTGCATCCAAGTTCCTCCAAAAAACCCCCTGAAGTCTCCTTGCAAGTCACATCCTAAGCCCCTTTTTTAGACATGTAACAATATGAGAAAAATACAATCAGTAGAGAAGAGTTAGTGCAATAAACTTCTTTTCTCTCTTTTTTTCTTTTTAGTCGTTGAACATTCTATCAAAACTAAGTGTCACAAACACTTCAACACCACAGTAGCATCATCTGTCTATTCCCACCAGTGGCCATCTGTAGCCTTGCTGTACCTGGACTAATATATTTGATTTGAAGTGATACAGGACCTACCACACTGAGCTCTACACCCATGAATGGTCATTCTAGTTTTACCACAAATTAGTCAACCTGAAATGCAAATTCACCAGTTTTCCTCAGTTAGATCTGTGCTTCCAGGTTGCTTAAGGAGATTTTCTTTTGAGAGACCTTTATCTTTCTATCTGAAAGTGTTTGCTGGGACGCTGGCACGACAGAGTGACTGCACTCAAGTTCCCCAAATAAAATACTGACAAATTTATTGTCTGCAATAATATTTTCCTACCTCTGTGAGGTGGGTTGAACCTATTCCACTTTCCCCTTAGTAAAAAACAACACTGATGGCAGTAATTTATGCTTTGGTCAAGGCCAAGAGGACAATTAGAACATATTAAGCTGAACCATGCAGGCAGTTCCTGATCTTCTCCCAGGTACAGATCCCATATTCCATAGGCATCCTCCTGTCCATGTTCATGAATGGCTGTTCACAGGCTGGAAAAAGCACTTTGTTAACAGATATTTGTGCAGTTCCTTAGTCGGGATTTCCACCTTTTCCGGGATTCCTTAATCATTTCCCTAACAACCACGGATAACAAACGTGACCTTCCCATGAAAAATGAGGCTGGGTCTATAAACATGTTATTAAGAATAAATGAAGCTTTTAGTAGAAGGGGTTAGTTGGGGGTCTTTGCTGGGCTGTTAGCCCCTGGAAACTTGAATGTAAATAGAAAACAATTAAAACGGAGCCCCAAAGGATGCTGCGCTCGGCCAGGGAGGCTGTAATTAGGTTTCTGCTGCTGTTAATTGCTTTTAAAGTGAGTGATCATAAATTACAGACGTGTATAGAGTCCTCCCAGAGTGTGGTCTGAAAAGTTGCCTTCTCTGAGCTGGCTTGGGAAAGGGAGAGAGAGGGAAAGGGAGAGAGGAGAGGAGAGGAGAGGAGAGGAGAGGA